>JAKCPB010001373.1:0-182326 GCA_021442155.1 Cymbidium sinense | reverse complement strand
AAAGATTAAAATTTGGCAATGCTTCTCAATGGTGGATAATTAGCCTCAGAGGGATTAGATGAGAGGTAGTAGAGTGCATTTTCCTTCCTTTCATCATTGGCTTGGGCCAACAAAGCACCAAGGGAGTCATCTAAATAGTAGTGTAAAGTATGAGCACCTGCATAGAGCTACTAGAACTAGTGGCATCATTAGGAAATGGTTGATGTCTTTGAAGGCATGCTCCCACTTGAACTTGGCATCCTTTTTGATAAGTGCAGAGAATGGCTAACATCTTCTTAATAAGTTGGATATAAAGAATCTTAGATGCGCCAACTGTCCTTGGAATGATCTGAGTTTAGTTAAACTTTAGGGGGTGGCATTTCTAATATTACCTTGATCTTCTCCAGATCAATTTTGATTCCCTAGTGTCGGACAACAAACCCAAGGAATTTCCTAAAGCTACTCTGAATGCACACTTCAAGGGGTTCATTTTGAGGTTAAATTATCTTAATTATTAAAAACTACTCTCATGTGAAAAAGATAATCTTCCTTTTCTCTACTTTTGACCATGATATCATCGACATATCACTCGACTTGATGATGAATGAGTTCATCAAAGATTCGAGTCATAGCCGTATGTAGCACCAATATTTTAAAGATAAAAGGCATGACCTTATAGTAATAGATTGGTCGGGGTTCTAAAAGTAGTGTTTCTTGCATCTTCAAGGGCCATCTTTATTTGGTTATATCTAGATGAGCCATCCATGAAAGAGGAGAATATAGTGAAAATTCATCTTTTGGACATGCCTTATTTAAATCTCTAAAATCAACCTAAATGTGAATTTGGCCATTCTTTTTCTTAACTAGGATGATGCTGGCTAACCAGGTAGGGTATTTTTCTTCCTAGATAAAGCCAGCATCGATCAATTTTTTTACTTCAAAAATGAATTATTGCTCTATGTCTAATCGCATGTGTCTATGAGCTTGCTTGATAGGGTTACTCTAATACTAGTTTATGGACCATGTCAAGATCGAGGCATCTCTTCATAACTCCATGCGAAGTAGTCCTTAAACTCAATCAACAACCTTACTAAGTCATTGGTTTCATTTTTAATCAACAAAGAACTGATGTATGTTGGGCATGGATCTTCTTTAGTTTCTTCCATGAGCTCGTCAATAGTTGACTTGATCTCTTCTTTGAACTTTAAAATCATCTGGATCAGCTAAAGTTTCTAATCATAGCTACTCATATTAGTTAATGTGATTTGAAAAAAAACCTATCAATTCCAAATGATTGGTAATGACTAGTAATCATCATCATTGGACCACCATTCTGAATCTAGTCGATCTTGATTGAGCTTTTGCATTTGCTCTTCCATATTCTTTCAAAGTAGTCACGTGCTTTGACCAGTATGTGGGATTAACCCTTTCTTTGCTAAATTATGAACACAAGGCAAGTACCAATCAAAAGGTAATTCTATTAAATCATTATATGAATTATCCTAAAGTTCTACATCAACTTCTTGACTTGAGGATGATGCTTCGAGAAAGAACCTCTAAGTCTTCACACCTGTGGATAACTTAGGGGCTTCCTTAACTACCAAACCCTCAGCATTTTGAGAGGAATGTGGGGTTAGAGCTAAGGTTCCCAACTGATGCCTAAATATTTCACATATAGACTTAGATACACTTATGCTTTGCTTTGGAACCCAATCTTTATTTCTGCCTCAAGTCTCACCTCCAAGGGAATCTACTGTTGAGAAGAGCTGGCTGGTGTGCTACCATATAATACTCATCCTATGAACTAGGTCTACTCTTAGTAGTTGGGACATATCTTCTATTGGGTGGTCAATAAGAAGGTTTTCCACGCCTGAGATTGCCTCTGAACTAGCCTCTTCCTCTGCACGTGGAGGTCAACTTATCCTATCAAATGTTTGAATAGTAAGAACTTTGGGTAGAATCTAATATCAGGCTCCACTTCATCCTCCAAGTCTATTTTGGCTCCCTTTTATTTTCTTTTTCATTTTATCTTATCTTTTATTTTTTTTTTCTCTTTCTTTTTTTTTCTTTTTCTTTTTCTTTTATTTTTAAACTTTGGCCAAGTTCGCAAGAATAGACTTGTTGATTTTGAGGGAGGTAGTAAGCCGCATCCTCATATATGCCGACCTCATGAACTGTGAATGGCTTGAGATCTCCTTTGACACAGTAGATGATCCCACCTCTCATATACTTCATACACGATGTAGATAGATGAAACTATGTTGTTCTCATGTATCCATGGTCTCCCAACCAAAACATTGAAATATATGCAAGTCTATAATGTGAAACTTGGCTTTGGTCTTCCAATCATCTATCTCCAAGGGCTTATGGAGTCTAAGGCACAGACCTCACTTTTGAGTGCATTCAATCTTCCCATCTTAGACTTAGAATTCTTCTTAACACTAAGACTTTCTTAGTCATAAGACACTTCTAACAATTAGGTAAACACTTAAACTAAGCCTAGGCATAGAAGGGTTAACCATAGGTTTATGTTATGAATTATGGATTGGGATAATTCATCTACCGTACAACCCAAATCCAATCCATATTCACCTTCTCAAACCAAACCTCAAATTCAATTCAAACATCAAATTCAAATCCAAACCCAAATTCCAAAACAAATGATTGAAGCTGATCAAATCCAAACTTTAAACCCTTCCTAAGCTAGAGGACTTATCCCTTGGGCTTAGCCAAATCTTAATCCAAATCATTCCAAAATCAATTGATTTTCTCATAATCAATTTATATCATCAATCATCTTCTGAAATATAAATTAAATCTACATTCAAATGATCAAAACTAAATCAAACTAAATCAAATTAAATCAAAACCCTTCCTAAGCCATATGACCTATCCCATGGACTTAGCCAAATCTTAATCCAAATCAAGTCATACACAATTGATTTTCTTACAAATCAATCATATTTTCAATCATCTTCTCAAATTTAAATGAAATATATATTTAAATCATCAAAACTAAATCAAACCAAATCAAAATCTAAACCTAAGCCACATGACCCAACTCTATGGACTTAGCCAAATTCTTTCAATCAAAAACCCAAATTCAATTGATTTTCTCATGAATCAATCATACCTTCAATAATATTCACAAATATAAATAAAATCCAATAATCATCAACAAACCAATCAACAAGTCAAACCCAACCCTTTTGACTTGAAATGTTCAAATGAACCAAAACCCATATGAACCCAAGATAATTGTAATTGAATTTATATATCAATCCCAAATCCATATATAAACACAACTAAATCAAACTCAACCAAAAAACAAGCCAACTAACCTAATTGGTCCACTTGACCCAAAGTGCCAATTTGACCTATTTGACCCAAGTTCTAATCCTACCAAAATTGGATTGAACCAAGCCGATCAAAACCTCTCATCATGATTATTGATCTCCTAGGTTAACCAATTGTCACAAATTGGGTAAAACCAAGTCAACTTGGTCATTTGACCAAGTCAACCCCTTAACCCATATGAAACCAAACTAGCCAAATTGCAACTTAAGCCAAATCCATTGAAACCAATGATTCATAGCAAATCAAAATCAATATTTGAATATGACTTGACCTTCAATTGAGTCAAACCAAACCCAATTGGCCCTCTTGACCCAAGTTGACCCAAATTGACCTAAAAGACCAAATTGGGTCAAATCAAAATAAAAACCAAATAAATTGTAACCAATGGCTCAAGTTCATTGAAAATTGATTATTAAACTTGGATAAAGCCATGATTAGACCCAATTGAACCCAATTGACCTACTTAAGCTAAATTGACCTAAGGGTTCAAGTTGGCCTAAATCAAAACCAAATCCAAATTAATTGAAGCCAAAGCCTACAATCATCTTCAATTGCTCAACTAAACTCAAACCAACACCCAACTAAACTCAAATTAGTAAACTTAACCCATTTTACCCAAATGAATTCAAATGAGCCAAAATCTAATATAAGCCAAACTAAACCAAAGAAATTGAACCAAAACATCCCAAATGATCATATGAACTTGGCCCAACCCTTATTTTGACCCAATTTGACCAATTGGTCAACTTGACCCAACCTAACCCATTTTGACCTAAATGAGTCAAATTGAGCCAAACCTAATCAAATTCACTCCAATTGACTTGAAATTTGGGCTCACTTTTGGCTCATTTTAAATCTACCAAATCAAATACAATGCTAAATGATCACTCTACCCTTAGATCAAGGGAATCACATTAGATAAATCACCCATGTAAGTGGTCATTTCCATTCCTTGGCCATAAGGTACTCTCCCAATGGTCCACCTATGCACCTAGGACACTACCCAAACCTGACCCAAGGGGTGGTTGAGTCGGCCATGACCCATGGGAGGTGAAATCACCACACTCCCCATTGGAGTATTTGAAACCCATAGGACACCCATGATTCCTCTTTAGCAACAACCTCCAGACTTTCAACAAACCAACCCGAGCCAACTCACCTCCTCCCTACAACACATGACTCCCTGAGATGGCTAGATAACCAATAAAAGCCAAACTTGATCCCACTATCTGATCAAGATGAAAGGGGGTACAGACCCCATCATTTCCACTCAAACACAAACAAAAATCATTCATCAGAGCCCTAACTACCCAAGATGATCGTTAAAGCCATTCCTTAAGCTCCCAAGCTCATTCCTTGATAAAATAAATGCCATTCCCATCCGTCATGAAATTGGACACTCTTTTTTCTTACCTAACTTTCCCATTTCTCCATCAAACTCAAATTAACTTTGCACGCACCTTTCCTAGGCCTCATCGAGCAAGAATGAATCATCTTCCAAGCTTTTCGAGCACCAGAGGTGGGACTTTGATCAAAGTTGAGCTCAAAATCATTGGTTTATGGCATTCCAAGCGAATGTCAAGGAATTAATCCAATTGTTGCTAAACAAGACTTCATCTCCACTAGATAAAGTTTCCTCAATCATTCGAGCAGCCGGTCTTGAACTTCCATGAGGTATGCTTCCAAAATAGATCCTTAGAAAAAAATAGGTTGAAGCTTTTTGCAGAAAACTTGCATCTCATGTGATCTTTATCATTGGATCCCCTCTAATAGATGTCGTGAAGGTGTGGGATCCTTTTGGAGTTGATTCAATCTTGGGTAAGCTTGAATCAAGTGAGAAATGGTGGATGGACACCATTCTTCCTCACTCGCGTGATGCTAGATGACACACCATCCATTCTGCATGATCGGAATGAATGGTTGTGATTAGATTCGCTAGATCGATCTGATTTAATCTTATTAAGCTATGGGATTAATTGTAGTCATCTAATCTTAGATCAAACAGTGGATGAGAAAGCACATCCGCATACCACATGTCGAGTGGATAAGTTTTAAATAGCCAATCTGATGCCACATAGAAACACACGCATACACATGGTGCCAATAGTATTAAGATTTAATTAGGCTTAATTAATCATTTTTAATGGTTGAAACTTCTAAAAATCATAAAAAATCATAGAGAATAAAAAATGCAAATAAATACTCATTTTAATGGTATTTTAGAAGAGAATTAATTAACAATGATGTTAACTAAGTTTGAACAGTAATTAAGGTTTAATTGGAAAATTAATTAGCTTAATTACTCCATAATTACTTGAGCAATTAATCCCAAATTTTGTGGGTTAATTTAGTAGGATGACCTCTACCTCCCATGATTTTCTTGGGATTTATTGCTCACTTAATTAGAAAAATTGACTAATTAAACCTTAACTACTCTTTTAAGTTAATTAATGATTTATTAATCTCATGAATAGTAATAAATTGGTTAATCATTGTTCAATAGTAAGTGAACTAAGGAATAGGGTTGGGACCCCTTTCCCAAGTTCATTTCACCCTATTTTTAAAATGAAATTAATTAAGATTTAACTAATTAATTAAATTAGTTAATCAAATTGAAATCATAATCACATCTGGCCTTAATTAATTAAATCACGGGGTAGATCTTTAGCCATTTAATAACCTAGAAGAGTTTAATGAAAATATGGTTAGTCCACATGTGGGAAAACCAAAGAGTAATTAATTAAGTCTAATTAATTAACTATTAATCATGAGCAAATTGCATTAGGCCCCTTTTTATTTCTTAGGATCATTACAAGTTTATTTTCCATGCATATCATGTTGGCTCATAATTATTTAGTTAATTACTTTAAGGTGACATAGGTAAGGGTAATTAATTCATCTAATTAAGGGTTCAACTTAATTAACCCATAAAATCAACTTAATTACATTTCCTTTAATTAAATCAAATCACTAATGTGGGAATGGGTTTAAAATAACAAGTGATGAGTTCTCTTGTCCTCTTTAAATCAAATTAAATCTAAAACTTTATTAATAAAGAAGCTTTTGTTTGCTTTAAATAATCTTATTTGGTTTGATTGTCCTTAAGAACTAGTTTGGTTGAATGAATCACATGCTTATATTTGATTGTCCTCTTCCAATCATGTTAAATTTGGTATGTCATTTGAATTCATGCATCCATCTTTTCAAAATCAAGTAAAATAAAATGGATTTCCTTTATGTAAGTTTGCATGTGGTTGTTTAATTTAATATATGCATGGCTATTATCATAATTAAATCCAAATGTATTTTTCAAAAGCTTATAAATGAATAATAATATGTGTTATGATGCTAGTTATAAATACATAAGAAATGCATGTGCTTATAGCTTAAGTGTATGAATGTTGAGTTCTCTTTCCTCAATTCAAGTGTTGATTTATATAAGATTGAATGCTAATTGGTATATGGTTTGAACAACCTAGGAACATGAGGCTTTTAGCCCTAAAGGTCAGGTCTAGTTTACTTGCATTACCCATTTGATTTCATTTTTATGTATTTCAACATTATAATTTGGATAGAGCTTTAATTCATATATATAAATGATTCAATCAAAAAATATACAATCTTTGCATGGTTTTCTTTCCCTCATTTATGTATACATCCATGTGTGTCCAAGAAAAGCAAGTATATAGTTTGGACATCTCGGGAATACAAGGCTTTAGTTAGCCCCAAGGAGGTCATTTGATTACCTCACTTCCCTGGTTTAACAATGACATGTACTTGCCTATATCTTTGTACATGTATATGTGTATGTGATTAGTGAATGAAAATCCCATTTTACATTAAAATTGCAAGCATTCATAATTGACTAAGTGGTTGAATTAATTATCCATATGATTTGGAGCTTACTTTATATGTTCATGTATACGAATTTACATATGTTTGAATGCAAATGGGTATATAGTCTGGTCATCCTGAGAATATGAGGCTTTAATTAGCTCCAAGGAGGTCATTTGATTACCTCACTTCCCTGGTTTAATAATGGCACATGCCTATTTAATTTCATTCTTATGTCCTTTTGTATAAGAATTTGGATAAAGTTTTAAATTAATATGTTTAAACAATTCAATCAAATAAAATATAATTTCTAAACATGCACATACATTCATCATTTAAGTGTGCTAAAATATTTTGCATGTATAGATACACTTAGGATTAAATCATATGCATGTTACATGTGATGGAAAGGAATGATTTAATATATGTCATGTGGTAGTAATTTAATTAAATTAATCTTAAGATGCCTTTCATTTTGAATAGGATTATTTAATGTGAACCTAAACTTAGGATTAATTAAATCATTTAATAATCCATTCACTAAAGAGAACTAAATCAAATTAATATACTTTAAAAAGTGACTTAAGGTAGGGATGAAAGAGGTCAATCTTCTTTTCCTCCCTATATAACACTTAGTTGCTAAGTGTAATCAAATGAAATAAAAGAAAACACAAATTAAAATTCTCAAATCAATTAAACTACTACAGTGAAATCAACCTTTCATGTTAAATTGAATCCTTACACTTAGAAAATACAACACTAATGCCTAACAAGACTTACCACACAAGCATTAATACACACATTAGAATTGAGTCACCACTTCTAGCTCTAAGTTAGGATGGTGTATGATGTGATGTATGTTTTGTTTTATGATGTATTATTTTAGATTGGATGTTAGGGTGTATGTTTCATAGTCTAGATGATAGTCCAATATTAGCCTAACCATGTTTTCTATAGGGGATTGTGCTTAAGGGATGCTTAAAAATAAACTGCTTGGGATTATATGTATATTTAGCTAACCTCTATTTTATAGGTGTAGTTAGATTTACTTTTCTCACATAAATGTAATTTTGCAATAGGAATTAGGATTAGTGCTATGAGAGATTAGGATGAGCGGTCAAAAGGCTTTGTCGGGGTGCCTGATGCCTTTGAAGCAAGCACCATCCAAATCAAAGAAGGGACCAAATCGAAATGGAGATATGAAGAAGAAGACCCCATAGCATTTAATACAATTATAATTATTCTTTCATATTCAGGTTGTATAAGGGTAGAGCTACCCATATTTTCTCTCTTGTTTGTACGGTACTGAGCACCGACCTTTTATTCTTTTATGATAGTTTATATAGTTGTTTGATGTTATGTTTACATTGTGCATTAGGATGGTATACTTTTCATAGTTTCTTAAATGATTCATGCTTTAATGTGTGGCTTGGATATGATTAGGCTCTTAGGATAAAAATAACTTTTCTACCCAACTAATCACTCATAACTAAATATTAAACAACTCATAACCTCATCATAAAGCCTAATACATAAATAAGATAATTAAATGATTTAGCAACACCTTAGTTGTATGGTTGTATGTTTCACATCATGCATGCATATTCTTTCTCTCTTGAACATGAAGGATCTCCATCCTTGCATGATAAAGGAATGATTGACCTTTGAGCACCCCTTGTGGTGGAGAACACCTTCTTCTAGCTGATTTAACCCATAACCTATTTCATCATGCATTTAAGCATAACAAATCTTAAAGCCTTTATCAAAATAATGTGTCTAAAATGAAATAAAATTTCAAAAGATTTTGCATCTATAGATTAAGTCATATGCTCATACCACTCATGCTCTAGTCTCTTAGGAGTGTGTTTGACTTTAGTGTCTTTTATTTAAATAACCCTAGCTATCTTGTAATTCATAAGATCAAACTACATGGTTTTAAAATGGTAGGAGGAGTTAGGCCACTCCAAGCGGTTATAAGTCTAGAAGTCATACAATTTATTCTCTCTTATGGAGGTAAATCTTTATGTCCACTTATTACTTAGATTTAGGTCATGCTTTAGCTCGTACTAAAGGTTCCTAGATTTAGGATCTGAGGTAGCTATTTTTTTGGGCTATAAGCATAAATCCTCACCTCTTAGGCATTCCCACAACCTTGTGTTGGTGGATTATAAGCCTTAGTAATCTAATTAAATTTCAACTCAAAACATATAGATCTCCTCAACTTCAAAATTATAAAGCCCAACCATAGGATAGATTGGAATGCTCACTAGGCTTCCTAGTATCACTGGATTACCTTATCTAAGAAATTAATTTTACTTTGTGTATTTTAGGTTCTCTATGATTTTTCTTATGTGAATTTTTATTTTGTTGCATTTTTCTAGTTGTTTCACTCTCTTGCCTGGTTTGTGTTTTAATACTTGGGAGATCTCTTTGAGGTGGTGGATGGCTATTCAGCCTCTTTTGTTGGAGAGGTGTTCTCTTTGGCTGAATATTTTATTTAGGGATCTAAATGTCAATAGTTTCTTCATGTGCTGCCTTGATATTGTGGTGGCCACTTTTTGGGTTATGCCTTTACATGCTTTTGGCTTTTCCCCTTACTTAATTGGTCTTGGTTTTGCCTCTAGTTTTGGGTGGTATTTCCTTACATAGGGATGCTTTTTTCTATTTTTGGGCCTGGGTTCATTGTTTTACTACCCTACATGGCTATCTTGGGTGGCTATTATTTGATGATTTTATTTGATCTTTTCACTCTTGAGTTTTCTGGGGCTTTTGGTGGTTTTATGTCCGGATGAGGCCTTGGTCTATTTTCCTTACCACTCTAGTTGGCTATTTTGGTTGGTGGTCCTCTAGGTGTGGCTTTTTTGTATTGGGTGATTACCATTTGTTTCTTGGTTATTTTGGTGGCTTCCTATTGGTTTTTACTATGCTTGTCTTTCTATGTTGGGATTGCCTCATTTGGTTGTTTTTCGAGTTGGCTCATCTGCTTCTTTCTTAATTGGATGGTTGGTCTTGTAGGCTGGCTGGTTTGGTTGGTTGTGCTGGTTGGTTTTCTTTTTGGTTTTTTTTCTGATCTATTGTTAGCAGCTAGGGTTGACCTTTTAGTGGCTTTTCTTTGTTCTGGGCTTGGCTTTATGGTGGTTGGGTTCTATTGATTTTTTGTGGCTATCTTCTATTTTTTGATGGAGGTATTATGCCTTTTTATTTCTTGCCTCTGGGTTGGATTGGTGGCTACTATTAGTGTTGGCCTTGACCTTTAATCGTTTGGAATTGTTGGTTTCTTGGTTTAGTTGTTACTATTTTGGCCTTGGGTTGTTGCTTGTGGTTGTTTGGTGACTCTAGTGGGTTTGGTTCCTATCCATGGGGGGTTTGTTTTCTGAGTGATATCTTGGCAGTTGCTCATCATTTCTACTATGGTGGTTTTGTTGATGCTACTTCCTTTCGGGCTTGGTGGCCTTTAGTCGGCTGGGTGTTTTGTGGGCCAGCTTTTTCTATTGCTTGTGCTGCAGGTACTAGAGAATTGTTGACTTTCACTCTTTGGAGGATTGCCTTCGTCGATGTAAGTGGGCTATGATGGCTGGGATGATTTTTTGATTATCTTTTGGTAGCATATATGTATGTAACCCTTCTTTTGAAGTCTGGATGCTCACATTTGTGGTTGCCCCGAAGATCGTGACTATGCCTGAGCATTATTAGAAATTTTCTCTTATCTTGCTCTTTTATTATGTGCTAAAGCTTAATTTTTTCTAGATGTGCTAATTACTATTTATAGTTGCTTGCAGGATTCTTTTACATGTTCTCTATAGGTTTTGGATCCTTGATGTGGATTGTGCAACTCTCAAAAGACTTTGACTCTAGTAGTGGGCTTTGGTCGTCGTCTGCTATTCTTTATTTGTTTTTTAGTCTTTTATTGCTTTTATTTAGTTTCCTTGCTTTTGTATTTGTATTGATAGGGTATTTTTCTCTCCAAGCTAAATGTAAATGGAATTATTCCCTCTTAAGGACCTTGTACTCCTTTCTTTGTGGCAATAAAATTCTCTCCCCTTTGTGTTTCCTTAAAACCCTAAACCATAAACCCCAAAACCAAACCATAAACCCAAATCTTAAACCCTAAACCCTAAAATATAAACCCTAAACTAAGCTCTCCTAAAAAAGCTAAGACCTAAACCTAAACTAAATAAAACCTAAAATAAAATAAATAAAAACCTAAACCAAAATAAAATAAATAAAATAAAATAAAACCTAAACCTAAAGAAAATAAAATAAAAAAAATAAAACTAAGCTAAAATAAAATAAATAAAACCTAAACTAAACTAAAAATAAAAATATAACAAAAATTAAACCTAAAATAAAAATAAAATAAACCTTAAATAAAAACTAAATAAAACCTAAACCTAAAAAAATAAACCTAAAAATAAAACCTAAAAATAAATAAACATAAAACCTAAACCCTAAACTAAAAAAAACTAAACCTAAAATAAACAAAATAAAAAAACCTAAACCTAAAAAATAAACTAAACTAAGATAAACTTAAAACTAAACCTAAACCCTAAACTAAATAAAATAAAATAAACTAAAATAAACCTAAACTAAAATAAAACCTAAATAAACCTAAAATAAAATGTAAAACCTAAAAATAAAAAAATAAAAAAACCTAAACCTAAAAAATAAAAAAAACTAAGCTAAAAATATATAAACCTAAATCTAAACCTAAAAATAAAATGAATAACCTAAACTAAATAAATAAATAACTAAATAAAATAAATATAATAAATAAAATTAAATAAAAAATAAACTAAATAAACTAAACTTAAAATTTTTTTTAAAACTCTAAACCTAAAATAAACCTAAAATCAAACCTAAAAAACTAAACCCTACCAAACCCTACCCCTACCACCACTAAATCTACCCTAAACCATAAAAACCACCAAACTGACCCCTAAACCCTACCCTCACCACAACCCTAAACCCCAAAACCCTAAACCTAAACTACCACACTAAACTAAACTTTAAACCTAAACCCTAAACTACCATACCCTACCTTAAAACTGACCTAAAGGCTATAATCACCCAGGCTCTGATCACTCCTAACCTAAATGACCCCAAAACTAAACCACCCCTCCTAAACCTGGGCCTAAAACCCTAAACTCCCTAAACCCTAAATCCAACAGTCTAACCCACCCTTACCCTACTGACCTCACTGATGACCCCAAACCCTAAACTCAAAACCCTCCTGCTCACTCCTAAACCACTAAACCCTATAACTACCACTCCTAAACCTCCCACCAAAATAATAAAATAACTAATATAAAAATAAAATAAAAACTTAAAATAAAATAATAAAACTAAATCAAACCTAAACCTAAAATAAACCTAAAAATAAAACCTAAACTCTAAACTAAAAAAAACCTAAACCTAAAATAAAAATAAAATAAATAAAATAAAGTAAACCTAAACCTAAACTAAAATAAACTAAACTTAAATAAAGAAAATCTAAACCTAAACCTAAAATAAACTACTAAACCTAAACCTAAACTAAATAAATAAAATAAAATAAAATAAACCTAAGCCTAAACTAAATATAAAACCTAAAAAAACTAAAATAATAACCTAAAACCTAAACCTAAATAATAAAATAAAAAAAAATAAAATAAAATAAACTCAACTAAAATACCTAAACCTAAAAAAAATTAAAAATAAAACCTAAACTAAAATAAATAAACTAAACTAAATAAATAAAAATAAACCTAAATAAAATAAAATAAAATAAACTTAAATAAATAAAAATACACTAAATAAACCTAAACCTATGATTTACTTACTTTAAAAAAACCCTAAACTAAACCCTAACCAAACCCTAAAACTAACCCTAAACCCTAAACCTACATCCCTAAACCCTAAACCCTAAACCCTAAACCCTAAACCCTAAAACCATAAACCCTAAACCCCAAACCCTAAAGCTTAAAGCCTAAACCCTAAACTAATCCTAAACCCTAAACCCTAAACTAACCCTAAACCCTAAGAATGGGCAAAACCTTGATGGCAAGAACATCACTGTCAACTAGGCTCAGTCTAGATCTGGCGGTGGACGCGAAGGTGGAGATGATGGATATCATCATAGTGGTGGGGGATCTGGAGGTGCTGGTTGATATGGAGGTGGTGGTTAGAGCGGTGGTGGTTATGGAGGTGGGAGGACCAACATAAGTTATAGCTATGGTGGTGGCTGAGGAATAGATTAGGGATATGATGGCGAATCCCACTACTCGAGAGGCAGGGGTAGTTCTGATGGGAACTAGAGAAACTGAAGAATGGCTAATTGCTTACGAAATTGTGTCTTTATAGTAAAGATGGTTCTACTTATCTAGGGTTTTTGATTTGTTTTATGGGTGCTCATTTTTGAGCTATGTCATCGCTTCTGTCTTATAAAACTTGGTGTGCTACTTTGTTGATGAAATTGAAAAGAAGAAATGTTGAATCTGAATTTGTTCTCTAAAACTTGAACCTAAAACTAATAAACTAAACTTAAACTTAAACCCAAACCCAAACCCAAACTACAAAACCAACTAAAACCTAAACTAAACCCCAAATCTAAACTCCTAAATCCTAAACCTAAATAATAAACTAAACCCTAAACCATAAACCCTAAACCCTAAAACTAAAACCTAAAACCCTAAACCCTAAACCCTAAACCTAAACCCTAAAACCTAAGCCCTAAACCTAAAACCTAAACCCCAAAAGCCCAAACCCAAACCCCAAACCTAAACCCAAACCCTAAACCCTAAACCCTAAACTAACCCCTAAACTAACCCTAAACCCTAAACCCTAAACTTGAATAAAGATGTCATTAGAGAAGATAAAGAATGACCTAATCCTAACATATTTATGGTAGTTAAAGAAAATGTTTTCAAGAGACTTTCCCTTGACTATTAGAGATTTGAATAACCTAAATCATATTATAATACCATATATTATAATATAATGTAGCATCATATATTTGAGCATGTAGTGATGTGTTTTTGGATGTTATAAGATGTTTTGAAATGTTTTAGTATATTATGGTATTATGCCTTATAGTCTATATTAATATAAATCATAAAAATATTGATTTAATAAATCAAATGATGAAATTTGTTAAATTTGAAGTGGGAATTAGGTTGTAGTACCAAAGGTGTGCTACACTTGTAGTCTAAAAGTAAGATTTTATGTTCAAAATAAATATTATATGTTGTAGCATAGTATAGCATCATATATCATAACATATTTTTCTATGAATTTTAAATTCTTTTAGTATTTTATAATCATACAGTCGAGCCTACACTAGCATTATTTATAAAAATGTTGATTTAGACTTTAAAAATGGTAGAATTTGGCCAAATTCATAATAGGTAGAGCATGGTATCATAATATATTGTTTCAATTTAAAATATGTAAGTGATACTAAAATATATAGTTTTTTATTATTTAGACTAATTTTATGATTTTTATCTTAAGCAATCCCTTGTGATGTGATATGCAATATAATATAATGTAATATTTTATAGTGTATTATAATATAAGATGCCATAACATAGTGTAGCATCATGCATTATAGCATACTATTGTGTATTACTTACTTGTTTAGCCTATTTTAGTTTGTTATAGTATGATGTAGTAGAGTTTGTTCGGTATAATTCATAAAATATAAATTTATAGGTGAGATGATGGGATTTGGCCAAATTTAAGGTAAGCTTTAGGGAACATCATTGGGGTGTGCTATGGTGTGTCATTTAATAAAAAGAATGGAATTTTGCATCCAAAATAAATGTTCATTTTCAACCAAATTTTATAAATTTTTTTCTTAAAGTGATTCATTTTAAGGTGTAATGTAACATAATATATTATATGGATGCATATTAAAATATAATGTACATAAATATAACTTCACATATATATATATGAATTTGGTGTGTTACTAAATGTTATTGTACATTTTAGTATGTTTTACTTTTGTTATAATACATTAGGTCAAAACTTACAAAATATTAATTTGAAGTTAAAGATGCAAAAATTTGGCCAAAATTGTCACACACCAAGAAGCAACACCAAAATTATGCTATTTTATAACATTTCTAATAAAAAAATAATAATTTTACATCCAAAATGAACATTTTTCATATTTTGAAAAAAATTTGTTATTTGTTCCTTTTAAGTGATTCTAATAAGGTGTAATGTTAGACAATATATTATATTATAGCAAATTATAATATAACATCATATATTATAATATAATATAGTGTGTTAAATCACACTATAATATGTTTAGCATGATATTGTATAGTTAGTTTGAGGTTGAAAATAAATCATAAAATGTTGATTACAATGTTAAGATGATGTAATTTGAATGAATAAATTGTTGCTTTTGGTTGAAGTATTAAAGGTGTGCATAAGAGAAGAATTAAGATTTGATAAGAATTCCATGTCAAGGACATGGAGGGAGATCTAGGGATCACATGCATTGGACATGACATGTGAGGGTCTATATGAGGCATAGAAGAAGAAAATCAGGATAAGGTTTGAATTTGTTTTGATTATATGATTTATGGAAAGAAGATCCACTAGGGATAAGAATCTATAATCCACTAGGGATTAAGATCAAATTGACTTTAATTTATTTTGTTTTAATTGATGTGGAGGCATATCTACTAGAGATATGGGCTCTCGCTAGGGATCGGGTATATGAACCTTCCACTAGGGAAAGAGTTGCTATCCTGGGATTGGGATTTGAGTTAGATTTCATAGATTTGTTTGGGGATGTATCCACTGGGGATAAGTGTTTGGTTGGATTTCTTTGATTTAGACTCTACTTTGGGAGTTAGTTTAATTTGGCTCCACTAGGGAGGTTGGTTTTGAATTTGATTTGTTGACTTATTTATATGATTTGGGGCTCCATTGGGAGAAGGGTGAGATTTAACTCCGGGAAAATAAGATTGGGTTTAATTTAAGTTAATGTATGGACCTTGTTAATGTGCAATGGACCCAATGAGAAGGGGCTATATCGCCTTACCTCAGTTTACAAATCCAAAGGGATAGCCTAATTGAAGAGCTAGCAACCTAAGGGGTTTCCTTTTGGTGTGCAACTATAAGAAGAAGGCATAGATTACATCTTCTAAAGTGAGGAACAACTGGGGTGACTATTGGAGGCACAATAAATCAACTAGGGGCTTCTTAAGTGAATGCCTAAAGACTTATGTCAACTCAAAAGTAGTCAAGATTAATTTTATCTTAAATTCATGTGATTTGATATGGCTTTTTTTGGTTTAGTTTGATTTTGAATTGAGGGAATATTCACTAGGGATATGAGCTCAGTCAAATTTGATAAATTTAATTTATAGACCATGTCAGTGTGTAATGGACCCACTAAGAAGGGGCTATATCATACTTATCCTATCTCAGATATATAAATCAAAAGGGATAGTCTACTGACAGTGAGGTAGAGCTAGCCAACTTAAGGGATTGCCTTTTGATGTGCAACGACTATGCTAAGAAGAAGGCATAGCAAACTTATCTGTAAAGTAAGGCACAACCAGGGTGACCTTTGGTACCACAAATTGAACTTCTTAGGGGTGACTACTTAGTGAATGCATTGGGAACTTATATCAACTCAAGAGTAGTCAAGTAATTCCAATAGGGAGTTTTCCGACACCCTAAAGATAAGATGTTTGCTTGGGAGAAGGTACCACTAGGGTGTCCTCCCAATCCATAAGTGAATATATATTTTGTTTATATGTTTGCATGGACCAGTGTGAGGGACCACACTGAGAAGGGGCTATGTCAGCCTTGACCTATCTCAAATTTACTGGACTAAGGCAGAATCTACACATCTATAGGATGGATTCTCCAACCACAGGGGTGGTTACTAGGAAAGGGGAACTGTCCAATCTAATAGTAACCCGAGTAGTGTCTAAATGGGGTCGCAAAGGATGTGATCCAAATACACTGCCCACAGGGGAGGTGCTGCTAGGGGCATTATCCTAAGCCCTAGAAAGAAAACTTATAAGTGTACGGTGGCCAACTCAAGGAGCATATACAAACTTACATTTTTTATGAGTGGTGTATCCAAGGTGAGAACCAACCAACCTAAGGTGTATCCATCAGCATGAGTGGTGTATCCGTTAGCATAGTTAGAACCAAACAACCTAAGGTGCCCATCGATGTGAAATAATTAACCTGGAAAGAAAGCGTGTAGGCTATCAAATTTTTTGAGCGACCGATCATTAGGATAGTATGTCATTGGCAGGACAGATGCTATCTGACCTAGAGTGACTACTAAGTGGGAAACCCCGAAGAAGGACTTGACCCATACATGAAGCACTAAGGAGGGAAGGAGCCGCTAGGGGACTTATCCTAAACCTTAAATATACTCGACCTAGTCAGTGCACGAAGGCTAATCCAAGGAGAAAGTGTAGACTCACATCCACTTAAATAAAGCCAACATGAGGTAGATTACCACCATGTAGTAAAGCCTACCAAACTAACAAAGCGCTCATCATTGTGTAGTGGCATAGTAAGGAAGGAAAGCATAGTAGACTTACATCATCCAAAGCAAGAAGACCATTGGGGTGACATATTAGCAGGGTAGCACATTAGCTCATCCTAGAGCAGCCATTGAGTGAGTACCGTTGGGAGTGTTATCTCAATTCAGAGTAGCCCGAGATAAAATATATGTGTTTGTTTTATGTGTTTGTGTTTGTATTTTTATTGTGTTGATGAAAGATAGGATGTTTTTCGGGTTCCTTACACCTAAAGACATCATGATTCACAAACAAGAATACTTTCAATAATGAAGAGATTGAATTTGAAATGAAATTTTCATTGATGATAATTACTTTCAAACATAATTTATATTATTTCTTTAGGTAGAGCTCATTGATTGGAAGTAGTGGGCTCTCTCCCTTATGATTAATAAGCTGATTAGATCCTCCTTGGTAGGCCTTCTCTATGGAAAAAGGGCCTTCCCAAGTGGGTTCAAACTTGCCTCCCATCATACGACGGGCAACAATCAATCTCCTTAGAACAAAAATAAGCTCTCCTACTTGAAAAGCACTAGAATGGACCAACTTATTGTGAGTTTGAATCATTTTAGCTTTGTACAAGTCAAGGTTTTGGCATGCCCAAGGCATCTCTCCTCCAAACCTTTGAGCTCTTCTAATCGTAACTTGGCATTCGGCTTTGTTGTGATCTTTCTACCGATAGCTATCCTTACTGATGAGAGTTGGACTTCTAATGGTAGAACAGCTTCAGACCCATACACTAAGGAGAAAAGAGTAGTCTGAGTTGGAGTTCTATATGTAGTGTGGTAGGCCCACAAGGCTTCAACTAATTGCTCATGCCACTATCTATTATTGTTAAGTGTATTCTTAGATTTGGATGAGAGTTTTATTGAAGGCTTCTAATTAGTCATTTTCCCTCGGGTAGTTTATGGTAGAATATCTCCATTCTATGCTATGTCTCTAGGAAAAGTTGTTGATCTCAGTGTTCTTGAATTTAATACCATTATCAGATATAATTCATCGAGGTACTCTGAACCTATATATGATACGATCCCAAAAAAACTAGAGCACATGCTGAGTTGTGACCTCTCTGAGTGGAATCACCTTCTCCCATTTATAAAAGTAGTTATTAGTAGCTAAGATGAATCGATGACCCTTGGAAGAAGGAGGATCAATCAGACCCACTATGTAGGTACCCCAACACTCGAATGGTCATGAGGCCAATGTAGGATGTAGAATGTTGGGTGGTTGGTGTAGGACCACACCATGTATTTGACATTAGTGGCATCGCCTAGCCATATCCATGTAATCTTTGATCATCGATGGCTAGTAGTATCCTAGTCTCTTGATCTTGGCTTTCATCTTTGGACCAGATTGGTTGACTCCACATAATCCTGAGTGTACCTTGATCTTATGGGCTTCGCTTGTCTAAACAACATAACCACATATTATGAAAAGTCCATGGGTACAAGACACCATCAACAAGAGCATAGGAAAGTGTTTTTCGCTTCATCTGATGAGCTTGGGACTTCTCTTGAGGTAGTTTTCCTTTATTTGGGTAATCCATGAATTATTTCCTCTAATCTAACTCCTCATCCTTCTTGGCAATGGCAACCTCCCCTTCAAGAGAGTATTTTTTATGAGTTCAATATCAATAAGGGATAAGACTTGTCTATTTTGGACCTTTATTGATATGGACTCATCCTTTGGACATGCCAACTCCTTGGCAAGCTTGGCTAAAGCATACGCTATGGCATTCTCTCTTCGAGGAATCTTATAAATGATAACCTCTATGATTGGGGCCAACAACTTAATGTTGTACTTGTGGTAGTGATGGAGCATGGGTTTTATAACCCTATAGGACCCAACGATTTGGTTGATAATAAGCTAAGAATCTCCGAAGATGTTGATGTTCTAGATGCTTAGAGTAATGGCTAACTCACCAATCGAGACTCATATTTGGCTTCATTGTTGGTGCAAGGATTGGGAGATGATATGAGAATCTCATCACATTGTCAGTTAAGAGAATTATTCCTACCCCTACCTTTCATGAAATAGTAGATTGTGGTTCTTCTCCTCTTTGAGAGAAAGCTGCACCATCAAATTACATCTCCTAGTAGTGAATTCTAGTATCCCTTAAGTTCATGATTTGTTCATCAGGGTTATCATCACTAAGCAAAGAGTCAGCAGGAAGTGGGTGTGCTGCTAGGAAATCCGCTAGTGCTTATCTTTTCACCACACGGAGGGGTACGAAGGAAATGTCAAACTACGAGAGGATCATGGACCATTGTGCCAACCATCTGGATAGTGTCAGCCATGTCATGAGATATTGTAGTGGATTTATCCTAGAGATCAAGTTTTTCTTATAAGAAATCATGTGGTGTTATAGCTTTTGGAATGTAAAGATTAAAGCTAGGAAATGCTTCTCAGTGGGTGGATAATTAGCCTCTAGGGATTAGACAAAGGCTAAGTAGTAGTGCATCTTCCTTCCCTTTGTCATTGGCTTTTGGCCAACAAAGCACCAAGGAGTCATCTAACATGTAGTGTAAAGTATGAGTGGCTTGCGAGATAAGGTCTAGAACTATTGACGTCATCAAGTAATGCTTGATGTCTTCAAAGGAATGCTCACACTTATCATCCCACTTTAACTTGGTGTCCTTTTTGACAAGTACTGAGAATGGTTGACTTCTTCCTAATAGGTTGCATATAAAGCATCTTAGATATGCCAACCACCCTTGGAATGATCTGAGTTGAGTTAAACTTTTAGGGGGTGGAATTTCTATTATTGCCTTGATCTTCTTTGGATCATTTTTGATTCCATGGTGTCAGACAACAAACCTAAGGAATTTCCCTGATGTTACTTCGAATGCACACTTCAGGGTGTTCATTTTATTTTGAGGAAATATTATTTTAACTGTTCAAAAACTACTCTCAAGTCAAAGAGATGGTCTTCCTTTTCTTTACTTTTGACCACGAGATCATCGACATAGCACTTGACTTGATGATGAATGAGTTCAATGAAGATTCGAGTCATAGCCTGGTATGTAGCACCAACATTTTTAAGGTTAAAAGACATGACCTTATAATAATTGATTCTGATCGAGTTCTAAAAGCCATGTTTCTTTCATCTTCAGGGCCATCTTTATTTGGTTATATCCAGATGAGCCATCCATGAAAGAGAAGACTGCATGAGATGACGAAATGTACACCATTGACTCTAAGATTAGTAAATCCCTAAAATTGATGCATATATTAATTTGACCAATCTTTTTCTTAACTGGGATGACGCTAGCTAACCAGGTAGGGTATTTTTCTTCTCAGATGAAGCCAACATCGATCAGTTTCTTGACTTCAGAAAAGACATGTTGTTCTATGTCTAATTGCATGCATCTAAGAGCTTGCTTGATAGGGTTAGTAGTACGCATTATTACTAGTTTATGGATCACTATGTCAAGAGCCAATCGAGGCATCTCTTCATAACTCCATGTAAAGCAGTCCTTAAACTCAGTCAATAGCCTAACTAAGTTATTGGTTTAAATTTCATTCAATAAAGAACTGATGTATGTCGTGCGTGGATCTTCTTCAGTTCCTAAGTTGATTTTCTTGAGCTCATTGATGGTTGACTTGATCTCTCCTTCAAACTCTGGCAGTGCATCTTTGACTTCAAAATCTTCGGATCATCGATGTTTCTAAGCATAACTCCTCATATGAGTTAATATGATTTGAAAATAACCCATCAAATTTTAAATGATTGGTGATGACTAATCATCATCATTGACTCCTTGTCAAATCCTAGTCTCGATCTTCATTAAGAGCTTTTGCATTTTTTCTTCCATATTCTTTCAGAGTAGTTTGACCTATTCTTTGACCAAGTATGTGGGATTAACCCTTTCTTTTAAATTATGAACACAAGGCAGTAATCAAAAGGTAATTCTATTAAATCTTTATATGAATAATTCTCAAGTTCTACATCAACTTGACTTGAGGATGAAGCTCCTAGAAAGAACCTCTAAGTCTTCACACTAATGGATGACTTAGGGGCTTCCTTAAATACCAAACCCTCAACTTTGTGATAGGAAAGTGAAGTTAGAGCTAAGGTTTCGGACTGATGCCTAACTATTTCACATATAGACTTGGATACACTTATGCTTTGCTTTGAAGCCCAGTCTTCATCGCTATCTAGCTCAAGTGTCAACTCCAAGGGAATCTACTACAAAGAAGAGCTGGCTGGCATACTAACCATATAAGACTCATCTTATGAATGAGATTCTAAGTCTATATGGATAGTAGGTGTACTCCTAGTAGGGACATATCTTTTATTGGGTGGCCAATAAGGAGGTTTTCCACCCCTGGGGCGCCTCTAAAGCCTCTTCCTCTGTATGATGGAGGTTAGGTAGTCTACCCATATGTTGAATGGAGTAATGAACTGGGTGGAATCAAATGTCGCTCCACTTCCTCTTCCAAGTCTATTTTTGCTCCTTTTTTATTTTCTCTTTTCTTTTCTTTTTCTTATTTTCTTTCTTTTCTTTCTTTTCTTCTTTTTTTAAACTTTGGCAAGTTCACAGAATAGACTTGTTGATTTTGAGGAGGTAGTAAGCGCATCCTCATATATGGCGACATCGTGTAAATGGCTTGAGATCTCCTTTGACATAGTAGATGATCCCACCTCTCACGAACTTCATACATTGATGTAGAGAGGATGGAACTATATTATTCTCATGTATCCATGGTGTCCCAAGCAAAGCATAAACCCTAACCCTAACCATAAACCTAAACCTAAAGTAACTAAATAAATTAAAAAATAAACCTAAACCATAAAACCTAATAAACCTAAACCCTAAGAATGGGAAAACTTTGTGAGAATCACTATCAACTAGGCTCGGTCTAGATCTAATGAAGGAAGGGCGGCGGTTCATAGAGGTGGTGGGGATCTAGAGGTCTTGGTGGATATGGAGGTGGTGGTCACATGGTGGTGGTTATGGAGGTGGGAGGAGCCGAGGTTACAACCGTGGTGGTGAGAGGACAAATCGGATATGATGGTGGATCCCTTCGAGAAGCGGTAGTTAATGGGAACTAGAAATTGAAGAATGGCGATCCGATCTACTTATGGAACTATGTCTTTATAATAGAGATGGTTTTAGTTACTAGGTTTTGATTTGCTATGCATGCTCATTTTTTATCTATATTGTACTTGTGTCTTAGAAAATATGGTATGTTACTTGGTTGATGAAATCAAAAAGAAGAAATGTTGAATCATTTATTCTCTTGTTAAAAAAATTCAAAATCCTAAACCTTAAACTAAAACTAACCCTAAACCTAAAACCTAAACCCCTAAACCTAAACCCAAAACTCTAAACCCTAAAACCTAAACACTAAACCTAAACCTCCAAACCCAAAACCCTAAACCCTAACTAAACCAAAAACTAAACTAAAATAAAATAAATAAAATAAATAAAACTTAAACCTAAATAAATAAAATAAAAATAAAATAAAACCTAAACTTAAAATAAACTAAACTAAAATAATAAACTAAACTAAACTAAAATATAAACTATAATAAAATAAATAAAATAAATAAAAAACCTAAAATAAAATATATAAATAATAAACTTAAAAAATAAACCTAAATCATAAAAACCTAAACCTAAAATAAAATAAAATAAACCTAAACCTAAGCTAAAATAAACTAAACAAAATAAATAAACCTAAACCTAAATAAACTAAACCTAAACCCTAAACTAAATAAAAATAAATAAACTAAAAATAAACCTAAACCCAAACTAAAAAATAAAGTTAAAAAAAAAATAAAAAATAAAACCTAAAAAAACCTAAAAACAAAAAATAAAACCTAACCTAAAATAAAAATAAAACCTAAACCTAAAAAAATAAAATAAAATAAAAAAAAATAAACAAAAACTTAAAAAAAATAAACTAAATAAAACCTAAACTAAAATAAATAAACCTAAATAAATAAACTAAACAATAAAAAATAAACCTAAATAAATAAAAAATAAAATAAAATAAATAAAATAAATAAAATAAATAAACCTAAACCTACTGGTTTGCTTAATTTAAAAATAAACCCTAAAATAAACCCTACCATACCCTATACCCACCCTAAAAAACCCATAAACCTACCACACCTTAAACCTAACTAACCAAACCCCACCCCAAACCCTAAACTACCCTAAACCCAACTCTAACCCCCCTCTACCTTAAACCCTAAACCATAAAAAAATCCCTAAACCCTCAAACTCAAACCTAAAACTAAACCTAAAATCCCACACAAATCCTAAACCCCCTTAAACCCTAAACCCTAAACTTATTTTCACTTTTTTTTGGCTTGAGTGGTTATGTTTTTGACCTTTACTCTTTGGTTGGCACAGTGGTTTGCTACGGTGGATACTATCTTTCCAACTTGGGCTGGCTTGGTTTTTTTATGGCCTGGTGGCTGTTATCTTCTCCACATTGTTACTCTAGTTGCTAGTGGATGAGATGGTTTTCGCTCTGGCTTTATTCTTTTTTCTGCATTGGTTGGTTTGTTAGCTCTCCTCTTGAACTCAAATTACTTTTTATTTATTTTTCATGGTTGAATGGGTGGCCTTTCTAGTGGGAACTATTGTTGGTTGTTGCCATTCGCCTTCTTTGGAGAATTTCGGCTACTTTTGGGGCTTGCCTCCTAGTTCCTTATTGTTTATTATTGGATCCTTCTTTTTCCTTGATTTTGTGTTTGGTTATTTTCTTGGGATTAGCCTCTCCTGAGTGCATTTTTTGCAGCACATTTTATGTTGTTATTATGCTTCTTATTTGGTTAGTCCTTATTGCTGGGGAAGTTTGGTTTTTGGTCTCCTAGCTATTTGTTTCCTTCCTATTGTTGTTGTGCTTCTTTTGGACCTCTGTGTGTGCTTGGTAGTTTTCTACTTTTCCTTGACTATTTGGGATGCTTCCTTTGTTGGTTACTTATGATGGGATGTTCTCGGTGGTTGCATTATGGTATTTTACTTAACTAGTTTGGTTGAGGACTTTAGTTGTCCTTGGAATCTTGGTTGGTTGATTTTTTCCTTGTTGGTCTTTTCCTGCTTCTTGGATAATTTGTCGGAGCCTTTTGTTGTGTTGGCCAAACCTTTGTTGATCCTTTTGGTGGTCGGTGGCTACCTTTGGCCCCTTTTGTGTGGTTATTTTATCTTATTGGTGATTTGCTCACACTATAACTTATGTTTCCTTTAGTTGATGGTTTTATTTCTGAGCTATTTTGTCATTTATGGTTGCTCACCCTAGTTTGGCTTGGTGACTGTTACTTGTTTGGACTTTGGCTTTAGGGCTCCTATCTTGGTTTTCTTGGTTGTTTCTCATTAATTGGCATGGGTTTGTCTTGATGGTTGGTTCTAGTTTTCCCAAGTTTAGAGCTTGGATGGGTATTTGGATAATGGTTGTTGTTGGTGTTCTAACTTTATTCTAGCCTCTCTCTAGGTTATTGTGATTAGTCAATTATTATTATTTTTTGGTGGTTTTGCTGCTAGCTAGTTGCTGGCATGTTTCTCTTTGTTTAATGGTGCAGGATCTAGAACTCTATGGATTCCTGGCCTTGGATGTTTGCTTGTATCAGGTATGCTGGCTATGATGGCTTTGATGTTACTCACCTCTTCTCTCTGGATGGAAGCATTACATATGATTATAACCCTTCTTTATGATGTTTGGATGCTCAAATGGGTTGTTGCCCCTGGCGATGATCCTAATTGAGCCTAAGCCTTCTCATTATTAGCTCTCTCTCTATTTCTCTCTTTGCTTTTATTCTTTTTAGCTATGACTTTTGCCTTTGTAGTGTTTTGCAGATTTCTTTTACAAGTTGGAACTTTATAGAGGGAATGGTCATTTACTACCAACCTAAGTGTTGTTGTTGTGGATCTTGCTTATCTTACTTTCTCAATGGAATCATGAACTATTGACTCATCCTTTTACTATTTTCAAGATTTGTTTTAGTCTTACTCTTGTCTTTTTTTTCTTATGCTTTTTAGCTGTTGTATTTGGTCTTTTGTTTTCTTTTCTTTTTCTAATGTACTTAGATGTGGGTTTAGCTCTTTAGGTTTCTTGTATCTCTGAGAGCAGTAGAATTTTAGAGCTTTACCCCTTTTAAGGGCATTGTATCTTTCCCATTAATGGTAATAAAATGCTAACTTCCCCTCCCCACCCCCACTAAAACCCTAAACCCAAACCCTAAACCTAAATAATAAACCCAAAACCTAAACCTAACCCTAAACTAATCCTAAAACCTAAAGCCTAAACACTAAACCTAATCCTAACCTTAAACCCTAACCTTTCCTAAACCCCAAAGCATAAAACCTAAAACCCACAAACCCTAAACACTAAACCCTAACCCTAAACCCCAAACCCAAACCAAACCTAAACCTAAAGTAACTATATAAATTAAAAATAAAACTAAAACCTAAAACCTAAAAACCTAAATCCAAACCTAAACCCTAAGAATGGAACCTTGATGGCGAGCATCACAGCTCGTCTAGATCTAGCAGTGGAGGCAAGGTGAAGGCGGTGGTTTTGCAGTGGTGGTGGGGATCTAGAATGCGGTGGATATGGAGGTGGTGGTCAGAGCAGTGGTGGTTATGGAAGCGGGAGGAGAGATGGAGGTTACAGTCATGGTGATGGTAGAGGGAGAGATAAGGAATATAATAGTGGATCTTGCTACTCGACAGGCTAGGGTGGTTCTGATGGAAACTATAGAAATTGAAGAACAACTAATCCAATGTGATGCTTATGGAACTGTGTCTTTATAATAGAGATAGTTTTAGTTATTTAGTATTTTTGATTTTCTCTATGCATGCTCATTTTTTATCTATGTCGTCGCTTGTGTCTTAGAAAACTTGGTGTGTGTGGTGTTTATTTTTGAGATGTGGGACACCACATTGATCTTAGGGGTACTTATTGAAATGATCGTATGACATTAAGGAAAAGACACACTATCTTGAAAGATATAAATTATCATCTATAATGGACCTAATCACCTAATAAGGACTCTAAGGCATGATGGGTCTTTGAATGTACCAGTGATCTTTCCCCTACTTTAGATGAAAAAGTAAAGTAGTGTTTATATTAAGCTGAGTTCATTAAGTTCCCTATGGAGGCAAGCCTCTATAGTTAATTACATCCTAAGGGATGTGAATCCATTAAGAATACTCTTTATTAAAGTAGCAATTAAAGTCTCCAAAGATTTCAAGGCTAGACTATTAGAGGATTAGCAGTATTGGAAAATCAAGTGAGAAAAATCAAGGAGAAGACTTATTATCAAAGCCAAAGAAAACAAGTAGGGATACCTCTTAATACTAGGAAACCTAGAGAGAATTTCAACCTATCCTATAATTGGGCTTTATAATTTTGAAATTGAAGACAAGATCAATTTTGTTAAAGTTGACATTTCATTAGAAAGCTAGGACTTGTAATCCAATAATACAAAGATGTGAGGATTTATGCTTGTAGCCCAAAAGAAATAGTGACCTTGGATCCTAAATTTAGGGAGTTTTAGCATAAACCAAAGTGCAACCTAAATCTAAGAAAATGGGCATATGGTTTAACTCCATAAGAGATGATAAAAGACACTGGACTTATGATCGTCTGGATTGGTAGCTAGCTAACACCTCCTATGCTTTAAATCCATGAAGTCTGATCATATGATTTACAAGATTAGTTTGGCTATCATTCAATTAAAAATAAACTAAAGTCCTTAAACCCACTCCTAAAGAGACTAGAGCATGAGTGGTATGAGCATATGACTTAGTCTACTGCAAAATCTTTACAAATTTTATTTATTTTGACACTTCATTTTGACAAAGGCTTTGGGTTTTTGACGTGCATGATGAAATAAGGTTATTGGCTAAATCAATAAGAAAGGGGTGTTTTCCAACACAAAGGATGCCCTCAAAGGTCAAGCATTCTCTTATAGTGCAATGATGGAAATCCATTATTTTCAAGAGAGAATTAATATGATGTGCATGTTGTTGGACATTCGACATTCAACTAAGGGGTTGCTAAATCTTTTAATTATCTTGATTTATGTCCTAGGCTTTATGTAAGGTTATGAATTGTTTAAAACTTTTATTATGAGTTGTAGTTGGGTAGAAAGGCTAATTTTTTTCTAAGAACATAATAGCATTCAAGGCCACAGATTCAAACATCAAACATATAAATAAACTAAGAAAAGTATTCCATCTTAATTGTGCACTTTAAACACAACATCAAATAATTTTTATTGGTAATGCAAAATAATAACAGGCAAGTGTGATCGGGTGCTGCCGTACAACCTGAAAAGAAAAATTGGCAGCTAAGCTCTACCCTTATACAACCGGTACATAAAAGAATAATTTGCAATTTACAAATGATAAATGCTATGGGGGTTCTTCAAGTGTTCATCTCTTCATGTATCTTCCTCCTTCTTTGATTTGGTTTGCTCCACTTCAAAGGCATCACATGGCCTCGTAAGATAAAGCCTTCTAGCCAATGCTCATCCTTATCCCCCCATAGCACTAATCTTAATTTCTAAAGTAAAATAACATTAAATATAAGAAAAGTAAATCTAACTACACGTGCAAGACAAGTATTAGGTAAACACACATACCACCTAAGAAGTTATATTTATAATTTGGACTCAACACGCACATGGGTAACCAAGCCCATCTATCTTAACTTGGCTTAGGGGCTTAAGCAACCCCAAAAGAGCATTTATATTTATTTTTAAGCGGCCCCTTAAACACAATCCCTTACATAAAATATGATTAGGCTAATCACAACCTACCATCCAATCTACGAAACATACACGCTAACATCTAATCTAAAATAATACATCATAAAACAAAACATACATCACACCATGCACCATCTAAATAAAAGGCTAGAAGTGGTGACTTAATCTAATGTGTGTATATTAAGGCTTTGTGTGGTATGTCCTAACTAGGCTTTAGAGTTAAGATTTTCTATGTGTAGAAAGATTCAACTTAAAGGGTGATTTCACTTCAAGTGCTTTAATTGATTTGCAAGTTTTAATTTGAGTTTTCTTTTGTTTCATATGACTTACACTTAGAAACTAAGTGTTGAAAAGTGAAGAAAATATATTGGCCTTTTCATCCCTACCTTAAAACCACATTCTAAAGCATGTTAATTTGATTTAGTTCTGTTTAGTGAATGGCTTATTACACCTTTTAGATTAATCCTATGTTTAGGTTCTTTTTGAATAATTCTATTCAATGGGAAAGGCTTAATCTAATTGAAATACTATCATATGACACATGCTAAATCATTTATTTCAATCACATGTAGCATGCATATGATTAAGTCTTAAGTTTACCTACACATACAACATCTTTTAGCACACTTGAATGATGGATGTGAGTATGCACATTTGAAGCTTTATATTTGCCATATGATTGAATTATTTTATCATATTAATTTAAGGATCTATCTAAATTCTTATGAAAAAATACATAGGGATGAAATTAAATAGGTCTGTGTCATTGTTAACCAAGGAAGTGAAATAATCAAATGACCTCCTTAGGTCTAGCTAAAGCCTCATATTTCCGAGATGTCCAGACTATATACCATTACATTCAAACCATATGTAAATTTTGCATGCATGAACATTAGAAAAAAAGCTCCAAATTAGATGATCAATTAATTCAATCACTTGAACAATTGCAAATGCATGTATTTTTAATAAAAGGAAGGATTACCATTCTCTAATTAAATACACACAAGTATGCATAAAAGACATAAGCAAGTACATTCCTTTGTTAAACTTGGGATGTGAGGTAATCAAATGACCTCCTTAGGGTTAACTAAAGCCTCATATTCTAGGATGTCCGGTATATACCGCTTTTCTTAGATACATACACATGTATTCATAATTTGGAGAATTAAAATCATGCAAAAATGATGTTTAATTTGATTGAATCATTTATGTATATGAATTAAAGCCTCATCCAATTCTAGTATTGAAATACATAAGAATGAAATCAAATGGAGTACATGTCATTGTTAAACCAGAGAAGTGAGGTAATCAAATGACCTCCTTGGGGCTATAATCAAATGCATCTCATATATAAATCAATACATTTTTGGGATGTCCAGACTATATACCCATTAACATTCTCACTTACATAAATCAATACATGAATAAAAGGAAAGGAGCTTCACTTCATACATTTAAGCTATAATCAAATGCATCTCCTATGTATTTATAACTAGCATTCATAGCATATGTAACCATTCATTTATAAACTTTGGAAAATACATTTGGATTTAATAGTGATAATAGCACACATATTATAAATCAAATCAACACATGCAAGCTTAATATAAAGGAAAACCATTTGACTTAATTAATTTTGAAAAGATAAATGTATGATTTCAAATGACATACAACATTTAACATGATTGGAAAGGAATGAATGAGCATAAACATGTGATTTCATTCAATTAAATTAATTCTAAGGATAATCAAATCAAATAAAAGCATTTAAAACCAAGGCTTTTTTAATTATCACTTTCAATTTCATATTTGATTTGGTTTGAAGAAATGAGGAAAGTTTGCTGATCCTAACCCATTCCCATGTTTGTGATTTAATTTCATTTAATGAAAAGTAGTTGAGTTGATTTTATGGGTTAATTAGGTTATACCATGCATTAAATCCATTAATTAATTAACCCTTACCTATGTTGCCTTAATTTAATTAACCAAGTAACTGTGATCCAACATGATATGTACATACATTGGAAATTAAATCAGCAATGAACCAAAGAAATGAAAGTGGACTAATGCAATTGGCTCACAATTAATGATTAATAAAGCTAAGAAACTTAATTAAGTACTTTCATGGTTTTCCACACATGTGGGTTAACCATAATTTCCTTAAATGTCTTTAGGATATTGAGCACTTGAAGATCTATCAATGAATTGATTAATTAAGATTCCATGTGATCATAGTTTCAAATTGATTAATTAAGCAATTTAATTAATGAATTAAACCATCAATTAATCCCAAATTAATTAATTTCCATTCAAGTGAAATAGACTTAGGGAAAAGATTGGGAAAGATGTCCCAATCTCATTCCTCATGCCCATTCACTATTTCACAATGATTAGGCTTAAATAATGATTTTCTTTGTTTAGAATATTAGTTAATTGCTTAGCTTAATTATTAAAAAAGTAATTAAGGTTAAGACAACCAATTTTCTAATTAACAATAAATCCCAAGAAAATTATGGGGTAGAGATCATCCCATTAATCAACCTCAAAAGTTTGGGACTAATTACTTAGGTAATTATAGAGTAATTAAGCAAATTAAGGTTTTAATTAAACCCAAATTAAGCCTTAATTATTGCTCAAAATTAATTGGGATCAATTTTAATTAAATCTCCTCTGAAATACCTTCAAAACAAATATATACTTGCATTTTTATGATTTGTCTATGATTTGTTATTAATTTCCAAAGTTTTAGCTGATTTAAATGATTTTCCATTATTTTTATAAAGTCCATTAATTTATTTTAACTATTTGAACTTTAGAATGCTACATCTCACAATCTAGAAATTCTTTTGACTTGAAATTTTTTTATGGTAGGCAGATTTTAAGCTCAATTTTATCTCTGAGAATTTCAAATCAATCTAATGTGTCTTTTTAGTTTAATTAATGAAATTAGATTTTCCCTAAATCTTAAATTAAGCTCACAATATTCAGTAAAATTTGGGGCTTTTGGATTCATTGGATTCCTCTCAAAAAAATAAATCCAATGAGCCTTTATTTTTTAATTTTTAGTTAAGTATTTTATTTTCTATGAATTTTTGAAGTTTAGTGTTTTTAATTAATTTTTAAAAGTAGAAAATCCTAATTTTCTTAACTTGTCAGTTACTACATGTCTGACCACGAATAGGGATGCACGGATTGGATTCGACCATCTGATCATGGATTGGATGGTCCAGGTCGATACACATGATCCATGTGATCCATTAGAGTTGCACAATCTGGATGATCTGAGCCATCTGTCTTGCTGAATAGGAGATCGGATGGCTAGCGGGCAATCTAGCGGAAGAGGGGACAAAACACTATTTTGGGTGGGATTTTTATGATTCTTGTGAAAAAATTAAATGGAAAACTTCATTTTAGGCTCAATTTTTCAGCAATCTTCACCTAAAATCACTCCAAATGCATGGGGATGACATAAATTAAAAATAAATGTAAGGGTAATCTAAAAGAAATTCTTAAAATTGAGTAAAAACCATCACAAATAAAGAACCTAAGGTGGCTATGGTTTTGAAAATTATCTCACCAAGGATGATTTTTTGGTGGTGGGATGATCAGTGAGCTCTTTAGTGCAAGTAGAAGCTTTGGAATGGGTTCAAGCTCTTGCTTCACTTTAGAATAATGTATCCACCAATGGCCACCACTTCACTAGAATCCACTTGATTTTGATGGTTTTGCTCAAAACCAAGTGGGAATGGTTCTGGTTTGTTTAAGAGCCCTAGGAGAGTGAAATGAGTGTGTAAAAAAGAGTTTTTACCTCTTTATTTTTGTCTCCTTGTAATGGCCGAAAATCACCTCATTCATGGTGATTTTTGGTTGCAAGTGAGTGTCCTTTGCTTGGGGTGGTTGGGATTTTCCTTAGGTGGCTTAATTTGGTTGCCCAAGGCATGCTATGAAAGACAACTAGGTGTCCTAGCAAACGGAGGTGGAGGTCCTTCATGCCAAGTGTTCCAATGGGGGAGGTGAGGTGATTTCACCTCCCCATAAATCATGGTTGACCCAACCATCTCTTAGGTTAGGTTGGATAGTGTCCTTGGAGCCTAGGTGGACCAATGGATGAGTGTCAAGTGACCAAGGAAGAGAAATGACCATTTACATGGGTGTTTTGTCTTGTAATACCCTTAGCCCAAGGGTAGAGTGGTCATTTGATATTAAATTTGATTTGTCCAGATTTGAAATGAGTCAAAAGTGAGTTTGACCAAATTTTATGTCATTTGGAGTTCATTTGGTTAGGTTTTTTGACCTAGGGTCAAAATGGGTTAGGTTGACCAATTTATCAAATTGGGTTAAACCAATGATTCGATCAAGTTCATATGACTATTTGGAGAGGATTGTATGCTTTGGTTTGATTTAATTTGGGATTAACTCTGGTTTAATCTAATTTGACCTTTTATGTCAATTTGGTTAACTAGGGTGGCCAACTGCTAGGTTTGGCTCAATTGAAGGTCAAGTCATATTTAAATATTAATTTTAGGTTGATTTGAATTATTGGTTTCATTGGATTTGGCTTAGGTTGCAATTTGTTTAGTTTGGGTTCATATAGGCTAAAGGGTAGACTTGTTCAACGGGCTAGGTTGGATTGATCTAATTTAAATCAATTGATCATCCTAGCATGATCAACAATCATGACATTAAGTTTGGCTTAGCTTAATTCACTTTGATTTGGATTGACTTGGATTTTGATTCATGTAGTTAAATTGGCTATTTTGGGTCAAGTGAATCAATTAGATTTAGTTGGCTTGACTTTAGGTTGAGTTTGATTTAGTTGAGTTTATAGATTTGAGATTGATATATAAATTAAATTGCAACTGGTTTGGATTCAAATGAGTTTTGATTCATTTGAATATTTCAAGTTAAATAGGCTAGGTTGGGTTTGACTTGGGTTTATTTTGGTTTGACTAGTTCATTTATATTTGGATATATGACTGAAGGAATGATTGATTCAAGAGAAAATCAATTGATTTTGGCTTGATTTGGATGGGTTTTGGACAAGTTCAAGGAAATGGCTTAAAGGGTTTAAATTGTATTTTGATTTGATTTTGGATTTGGTTTTGGCTATTTTAATTTATATTTCATTTATCTTTGAGAAGATAATGGAAGGTACAATTGATTTATAAGAAAATCAATTGATTTCAGATTTAATTGGATAGAAATTTTCCTTAGTTCATGAATGTTGATTAAAGGGCTTGGGAAGGATTTCAAGTTTGGATTTGATCTTGGGTTTCAATCATTTGGAATTGAGTTTGGACTTGGATTTGGATTTGAAATTGGGTTTGAGGTTTGGTAGGAAATTTGGATTTGAATTGAATTTAAGAAAGTGTACATGGATTGGGTTTAGGCTATAGGGTAGGTAATTTTCCTAAGTCCCTAAGGCATGGCCTAATCCTTTAATTAACCCTTCTAAGTCTCTAGGCTTAGGTTAAGTGTTCACCTACTCTCTAGAAGTGTCTTATGACTAAGGAAATCCCAGTGTCTACATAATTCCTAGGTCTAAGAAGAGGAGGTTGAGAACTCACTCCAAAAGTGAGGTCAGCAAAAGGACTCCCAATAGGTGTGGTGTAACTAACAAGGCACACCACACATATTATCATTGACCAAGATGATCAAAAATGTCCAAAAGACTGCAAACACTAATGAAAATGATCTATACCTAAACCTGAAAGGTAGATAGAATCACGATCTTAGTACAAAGCAACTCTTTTTTTGCCAAGGGAATAAGAGAGCTAGATGGAATCTATGGGGGATTGAGTATGTTAACCTTCCACTAGGGAAGAAGGTTCAAACTATCTGCTGGGGATATGGATTTGAGTTTAATTGTGAATATGATTTATTTGGGTGTGTATCCACTAGGGATAAGAATCTCTAATCTGCTAAAAATTGGGAATGTGAACCTTCCATTGGGGAAGTAGGTTCGAGCTATCCGCAGGGGATAAGAGTTTGATGGTATTTCTTATGGTTCCACTAGGGAGATTAATTTGATTTGCGCCTCGCTAAGAAGAAGTTTGGTTTGTTGAAAATGTTTTACTTTGAATCTATTAGGAAGGTTGGTTTTGAATTTAGTTTATTATGGACCCACTTAGAAGGGGCTATGTCAGCCTTGACCTATCACAAATTTACAAATCCAAAGGGATAGTCTACCAGCCACAAGGTAGGACTATCCAACCTAAAGGGTTGCCTATTGGTGTACAACGGTTGTACTTAGGAAGAAAGCATAGAATACTTACAACTTTCAATGTAAGGATCAACCACTGGGGTGATCTATTGGATCTGCAATAAATCAAACCTAGGCTTCTTGAGTGAATGTGAGGGGACTTATGTCAACTCAAAAGTAGTTAAGATTAATTTCATTAATTTCATTGATTTGTTTTAATTTGATTTAGTTTGTTTCATTTGTTTTAATTTTATTTGATGGATCCTGTCAGTGTGCGATGGATCGCACTAAGAAGGGGCTATGTTGGCCTTGGCCAATCTCAAATTTATCGATCCAAAGGGGTAGTTTATCGACCGAAGGGTAGGACTATCTAACCTAAGGGGTGCCTTTTGGTGTACAACAGCTTTGCTGGACAAAGCATAGTTGACTTACATCTTTAAAGCAAGGAACAACCATTGGGGTGACCCATTGAATGTGCAATAAATCAAACTCGACCTAGGCGCCATCATTAACGGTCATCGGAAAGAATGTGTAGCATACTTACATCTTCCAAAGCCAGGATGACCGCCGAGGTAACCTGTTGGTGGCATAACAGATTGAATCTAACTTAAGAGCGACTATTATGAGAGTTCCATGGAGAACTTATCTCAACTTATTAGTAATCAGGCTATTCCTATATGGAGTTTTGCTGACACTACCGTAAAAATAGGATGCTTGCTTGGGAACAATGCCACTGGGGGTGTTAATTCCTTGACAAGAATATATATATATATATATATATATTTCTTGTTTGTTTATTATTGTGGACCCTATTAATGTCCAAGGGACGACACTAAGAAGGGACTATGTTGGCATAGACCTATCTTAGATTTACTATACCAAAGGAGAATCTATGCATCCACAATAGAATCTCCAAACGGGGTGGTTACTTGGGAAAGGGGATTGTCCAATCCCATAGTAACCCGATAATTGTAAATGAGGTCAAAATGATGTGATCCAAATAGAGTGCCCACAGGGGAGGTGCAACTAAGGGCATTATCCTGGACCCCATAAATAAGAAAGCTTATAGGTGTATGGTGGCCAACTCAAAGAGAAAGCGTAACAGACTTATATCTACCATGAGTGGTGTAGCCCTTGGGTGGGTCACTATCAGCATAGCGAACACCAACCAATCTAAGGTTCTCGTCAGTTTGTGATAATCAGTCTAGGAAGAAGGCATGTAGACTTATATCTCCCTAAAGTGGAACTGATTGTTGGGATAGTCTGTCATCGGCTCGATAGGTGCTATCCAACCTAGGGCTGCCCGCCGGTGTACAACGGTTGTACTTAAGAAGAAAGCATAGTAAACTAACATCTTCCAAAGTGAGGAACAACTGCTGGGTGACCCATTGTTGGCACAACAAGTTGAACCCAACATAAGGGTGACTACTAAGTAAGGAGTCATAAAAAAGGACTGGACCCAAACTTGAAGTAGTCAAGAAGAAAGGTACCACTGGGGGCCTTACCCTAGTCCACTACTTGACCAATTTTGTTCACCATAGCTAGTCCACGAAGAAAGCGTATTGTAGACTTATATCCTCTTGAATGAAGCCAACATGAAGGTAGCTTGCCGACCTGTCATAAGGCCTACCATGCTAACAAGGCACTCATCGGTGTGTAATGGCCAAGTCAGGGAGGAAAGCATAGTAGACTTACACTCTCCTAAATAATGAACCATTAGGCTGACGCACTAGCGAGGTAGCACGTCAGCCCGACCAAGAGCATCTAATGAGTGAGTGCCGCAGACGGCATTATCCCACATCAAAGTAGCCCGAGACAAAAGATTGTATGTGTGTTTGTCAGATATATTCAACCAAGTCAGTTCATGATGGCTAGTTTAAGAAGAAAATGTAACAGACTTACATCTTTTAAATGCAACCAACTTGAGGGTAGCTTACCAACCGCATAGTAAGGCCTACCATGCTAATAAGGTTCTCATTAGTGTGTAGTAGTTAAGTCAAGAAGAAAAGCATAGCTTACATCCTCCAACAAGGGATCCGGGTGATTAGCAAGTAACACGTTAGCGACCTAGCTAATAAGTAAGGGCCACAGGCAACGTTATCTCACATCAAAGTAGTCCGAGACAAAAGATGTGCATTTGTTCATGTGATTGTGTGTAGTTTGTGTTTGTGTTGTATTGATGAAGGATAGAATGCTGCTTGGGTTCTTTACACCTACCCTAAACACATCAAAGAGTAGATAAAATGGTGCTAGAGGGGCAATGTGACTCCACTAAGAAAGGATGTCGCTCCGGTTCTCTTACACCTAACTTAGTTATACTAGTCAAAATAAGATGCCTCTTGGGTTCTCTTACACCTATCCTCATACTGCAGAGAATCATGTGTAGTTTGTGTTTGTGTTGATGAAGGATAGGATCTTTACTTACACCTATCCTAAACATCATGGTAGATTTGCAAATAAGAAAATAATGCTTCCAATGAAGAAGTGATTTGATGAATGGAAATATAGGATTTTTATTGACGATAATTATTTTCAAATATTAGTTTAAGCATGGTATTTCTTTAAATAGAGCCCGTTGATTAGAAGCATCGGGCGCTCCCTTATCATAGTGGTTTAAACTACCTTCCATGCTTCGAAGCACCAAGGTAGGCCTTTCAACTATCAAAATTTGAGTTTGATTTAAAAAGTTTTGAGATAGACTAACTTTGAAAGAGTTTAAATCATCTATATTCAACGTTAATTGAAATCTTTCTCTTGTTAAGTAGAATGTTGGAGGCTGCATCTCTAATGTCACTTTAATCTCTTTTAGATCAATCCTTGTTATCCCATGATGCTTTACTATAAGCTAAAGAAACTCCCCTAAACTTATCCTAATTGTATACTTTAGGGGATTCAACTTCAAGTTGTAGTGTCATAACCAATCAAAGACAACTACTCGGATCGAAAATGGTCTTCCTTTTTCTTTAACCACGGAGAAAGAAAGGCATTTTATGATTTTCTATGATTTGTTATAATTTTCCAAATTTTTAGCTGATCTAAATAATTTTTTATGATTTTTATAAATTCCATTTATTTATTTTAATTATTTGAACTTCATAATGTAATATCTCCTAATCCAGAAATCCTTTTAACTTGAAATTTGTATGTAGGAAGATTTTAAGCTCAATTTTAATATCTAAATAATTCCAAATCAATCTGATGTGTCTTTCTAGTTTAATTAATGAAATTTGATTTTTCCTAAAACTTAAATTAAGCTCAAAATATTTAGTGAAATTTGGAGCTTTTGGATTCATTGATTCATCTCGGAAAAATAAATTCAAGCCATTATTGTAATTTTTAGTCAAGAATTTTATTTTTTTGAATTTTGATGTTTCAAGTTTTAATTAATTTTAAAAGCAAAAATCCTAATATCTTACTTAACCTAGTAAGCGCATCACATTGATTAGACCATGCGGCACCACATGGCATGTATGAGCGTGTGCCACATCTACAAATGAGCAGAATCTGAAAGGATGCATGATCGGCCTCGATCATGGATTATATGATCCAGATCAATATGTGCAATCCAAGTGATCTGAACCGTGTGATCCATTGATTAGAGCCATGTGATATGTACAATCTAAGCTGCTTACCTCCTTGAATGAGGAGAGGGCTAGCAATCAGGTGGAGAGCGAGAAGGAACACTATTGAGCAAGTTTTTTGTGATTCTTGTGAAAAATTTGAATAAAAAACATTATTTTAAGCTTGATTTCATAGCGATCTTTGCTAAAAATCTCTCAAAATGTGTGTGGATGATGTAAACTAAAAAAAATGCAAGGGTAATCTAAAAGAAATTCCTAAAATTAAGCAGAAACTATCACAAACAAAAGAATCAAAGGTCGACTATGGTTCTTGAAAATTATCTCATCAAGAATGATTTTTGGTGGCGGTGAAGATCCAAACATGCTCCTAAGTGCAAGAAGAAGCTTCAAAATTTGTTCAGGCTCTTGATTCACTTCAGAATCATGTATCCACCAATGGCCACTACCTCATAGAATCCACTTGATTTTGATGGCTTTTGCTCAAAACCAAGTGTGAATAGTTGGTTGATTTGGAAGCTCTAAGAGTGAAATGAGTGTGTGAGGAAGAGTTTTTGCCTCTCTATTTTCTATCTCCTTGCAATGGCCAAAAATCACCTCATTCATGGTGATTTTTGGCTCCAAGTGGGTGTCCTTGGCTTGGGGTGGTTAGGATTCTTCTTAGGTGGCTTAATTTGGTTGCCCAAGGCATGAGAGGTGGTTGTTATGAAGGACAATGGGTGTCCTAGCAATGGGAAGTGGAGGTCCTTCATGCCAAGTGTTCCAATGGGGGAGGGGAGGTGATTTCACCTCCCATTGTGATAATGACCCAACTACCTCTTGGGTTAGGTTGGACAATGTCCTTGGAGCCTAGGTGGACAATGATGAGTGCCAAGTGGCCAAGGAAGAGAAAAAGACCATTTACATAGGTTTTTTTTCTTATGTGATACCCTTAGCCAAGGGTAGAGTGGTCATTTGTCATTAAATTTGATTTGGTAGATTTGAAATGAGTCAAAGTGAGTTGGACCAAATTTCATATCATTTGGAGTTCATTTGGTAGGTTTGGCAATTTGACCCATTTGGGTCAAATTAGCAAAATGGGTTAGGCTAAATTGGTCAAATTGGTCAAACCAAGGGTTATGTCAAGTTCATATGACTATTTGGAGAGGATTGTATGCTTTGGTTTGATTTAATTTGGTTTAGTCTAATTTGACCCCTTTATGTCAATTTGGGTCAACTTGGGTCAGAGGGCCAATTGGGCTAGGTTTGGCTCAATTGAAGGTCAAGTCATGTTTAAATGTTGATTTTGGGTTGATTTGAATCAGTTTTGATATTTGGCTTAGGCTATAATTTGACTAGTTTGGGTTCATATAGGCTTAAGGGTTGACTTGGTCAATAGGCTAGGTTGACTTGGTTTGACCTAATTTATATCATTTGATCATCCTAGTGTGATCAACAATCATGACATGATGTTTGGAAGGGCTTAATTCACTTTGATTTTGAGTGAATTGGATTTTTGTTCATGTAGGTCAAATTGGCCACTTTAAGTCAATTAAATCAATTAGATTTAGTTGGCTTGATTAAGTTGAGTTTATATATAGATTTGAAATTGATATATACATTCAATTACAATTGTTTTGGATTCAAATGAGTTTTGGTTCATTTGAATATTTCAAGTCAAATGGGTTATGTTGGGTTTGACTTGGGTTCATTTTGGTTTGACTGACTGATTATAAGTTTTATTTATATTTGGATACATGATTGAAGGACTGATTGATTCAAGACAAAATCCATTGATTTTAGCTTGATTTAGATGGGTTTTGGCCAAGTTCAAGGAAATGGCTTAAAGGTTTAAATTGAGTTTTGATTTGATTTTGATTTGGTATTGGCTATTTGAATTTATATTTCATCTATATTCATAAAATAATTGAAAAGGAATTGATTTATAAGAAAATCAAATGAGTTTGGATTGAAATGGATGAATATTGGGTTATTGAAGGTTGATTAAAGGGCTTAGGAAGGATTTCAAGTTTGGATTTGAACTTGGGTTTCAATCATTTGGAATTGAGTTTGGACTTGAATTTGGATTTGAAATTGAGTTTGAGGTTTGGTTGGAAATTTTCATTTGAATTTAATTTAAGAAATTGTACATGGATTTGGTTTAAGCTATAGGGTAGGTGATTTTTTAAGTCATGGCCTAATCCTATGATTAACCCTTCTAAGTCTCTATGCTTAGGTAAAGTGTTCACATAATCTTTAGAAGTGTCTTATGACTAAGAAAACCTTAGTGTCTAGAAGGTTCCTAGGTCTAGAAGGAGGTTGAGAACTCACTCCAAAAGTGAGGTCAACAGTGTGTTACTTGGTTAATGTAATCCAAAAGAAGAAATCTTGAATCTAAATTTATTCTCAGTTAAAAAAAAATCAAAAACCCAAAACCTTAAATAAAAATGTGAACCCTAAACACTAAACGCTAAAAACCCTAAACTCTAAACCCTAAACCCTAAACCCTAAACCATAAAACCTAAAAGCTAAACATTAAAACCTAAACCCTAAGCCCAAACCCCAAAAAAACCCTAAACCCTAAACTTAAAATAAAATAAACCTAAAATAAACTAAAATAATAAACTAAACAAAAAATAAAACCTTAACTAAACCCACCCTCCTGAGCCCTCGACCTCATTATATGGGATTCCCCTTTTCCCCTCTCATTTGGTTTTCGCCATCTTGTTGTTTGGCATGATTCTCACGGATTCTTTTTAATTGATGGTCAGGCTTTTGTGTTTTACATAGTGATTGGTAGCATCTTCCCGATGATTCCATGGGAAATCGATGGATCCAATGGATTCTACTAGGGCATCAACTATCTTGGCTTTGGCTACTTTAAAATCATTGAAAGAAATCCTCAGTGGTAAGGATAGCTTTCAGGTCAGTCCCTGGAACCTATTTTGACTTCTTTTTGAGGAATGCTTATTTTTATGTGCTCTGATCTGATTGTGGAAAACCTTGTTATGCTATTTGAATTTACTTTGGTTGGAAAGTTTACTTTTCATAGGCTGGAAAACATTCACTCTTTCTTTCATAGTTTGAAACTTTTGGGTGCTTTTACGATGGGTTTAATTGATCCCACATTTTGATTTTAATGAATGATTTGGATTACTCACATGTTTATATTCATTCTTATTTTTTTTTCAATTGCCAAATGAGGTTCTGAAATGGATTCCACTATTTGATATTAGGAAGAACCCCAATCATTAGGTTTGGATTTCTCTTTATATAATTCATTTTGTTAATCATCAATTCTTTTTTACTGTGGGTGCTTTATTTGGTCATCCATTGCAAATTGATCAAGCAATGGTTATGAAATCTTGACCTTCTGCAGAAAAAATCCTTGTTGAATTAGGCATTACAAGGAAACACCCCAAAGAAATCTAGTTGGGATCTAGAAATTATGGTTATATGTCGAAAGTTGATTTTGAAAATTTTGCTATCTTTTGTTCTCATTGTAAATTCCACGGGCACAATAATTATGAATGTTTCCTCTGCATCCTCACCTAAAAAAGAAAATTCTTGTTAAGGAAACTATTGTTTTTAACCCTAGGCCAACCACTATTAAATATCAATAGGTTAATTAAAAAAAAGATTCATTGAATTTTAGTAATAAGGCTGTTTTATCGCATATTTCTTCTATGCAATTGAAGGATTCTAATATGGAAAATAATAATTTCTCAAAACCTTTGGATGATGATTCCTTTTCTTTTGAGTTGATCCTCACATCCTTAGCAATTTTGATTGATGAAATTAAAGCTTTAATTAAAAATATTAATGAGGATATCAATGTTATGCATCATTCAAATTCAATGGAGAATATGGCTTTGGTTTCTCTTGATATTCAGTTCAAAAAACCTGACTTTACTTTAGTTCAAGATGATTTAAATTCTCAAGATTTGGTCTAATAATCTGGGTATAGAAGAAGAAGGGCTTGATGTTCACACTTGCCTTCTTAATAAATATTTTGTCCCTCACATGCTATGCGATGCTTATTTGCCTTTAATAAATTCTAATGGCTTGGAAGAAGGAGAACTCACTTCTATTCAAGAGACTTCCACTAATCTATGACAAATGTTATTAAATCCTTCTCGGATGATAAGTCTATTAGAAAAAGAAATGGTTTCCAAAAGTTATCATGCTAAAAGAAAAAACATGTTAAAACTTCCTCCCAAATTGTCCAAAAACACTAGATCTATTGACCTCTCTCTCTCTTAATTAACCTTTTCTTGACCCTTTTTTTACTTATGTTTAATTTTCTTGTTTGGAATGTTAGAGGGATCAACACTCTCTATTCATTCTTGTGAAACCTATGTCGTATTCATAATATTGCTTTACTTATTATTTTGGAGCCTCTTATTCATGCAAACAAAATTAACCATGTTGCTAGAATGATTAGTTTCAATAAATTTTTGTCTAATATTAGTAATAAAATTTGGTATTTTTAGAATAATTTTATGGAGGCTTCTATTCTTGATGATTTTCAACAAGTTGTCAATGCTCAAAATCTTATGGTGACTATTGTGTTTTGGGCTCTTTTGCTATGTATCTTGTAATAGATCCAGTAGAAATCTTCCTTGGGAAAATTTGAGGATTTCTACCTATCAATAAACCTTGGTTTGTTGGTGGGTATTTCAACATTATTTTATTCTATTCAATAAAGCTGGTTGCTCTCTAATATTCATTCCATGGAATAATTTTCCAATATGATCCTTGATTGTAATTTGATTGATATTGGCTTTAAGTGTTCAAATTTTACTTGGCAAAACTCTAGACTTTGGCAAAGGTTGCACCAGATTCTTTTTAATACTCATTGGATTACTCAATGGCCTATTATTTCTGTCAATCATTTATGTAGAACAAAATTGGATCATGCCCCTCTTTTGGTTTCTACTAAAGATAACTCTAATAGATTAAAAAAATCTTTCATTTTAGATTTTAGAACATGTGGATTGCATCTTGATTTCCTTGTTTTTGGCTAACAATTGGAAATCTTACATCTTGACAATTTGATTATGGGGATGAATAGATTTTGGTTTAAGCTAAAAAGACTTAAACAAAATCTAGGTTTGTGGAATAAGCATTATTTTAAAAACATTTTTGCTAATATCAAAGAAATAGAATAATTGGTTTGTGATCTTGAAGTCTCTATGATGTCTGATCCTACTAAGATTAAGGACATGACTGAGGTGAAACAAAAACCCGTCCATGACTTGACATTGGTGGAATGCTTCCTCTAATTCCCTGTATGTTCAATAGAGAGATTCTATTATGATTACTTGTTAATTTTCAAAATATGGAAGAGACTAGCAAAAAACATATATTGAAGATGATGATAGAAATATTAGATATTTCCATGCTTTAGTTAATCAAAAGAGAGCTTTAAATAATATTCAAAAAATTAAATATGATGATGGAGAATGGATTACAAAGAATAATTATATTAAGGATTCAACCATTAATTACTTTAGAAATATGCTTAATAAGAGTTGCTTTTATGAAGCTATTTCTAAATCAGACTTGATTCCTTCTATTATAAATAATAATGGCAATGATTTTCTTACTATTATATTGAATCAAGAAGTAATTTTTAAGGTTCTTAATCGCATCAACATAGATTATGTTGCTGGTCTGGTGGGTTTCACTACCCAATTTTTTCTAAAAAGTTGGTTTATTATGAAAAATGATTTGGTTGAGTCTGTGGTTGATTTTTTTTAATGGTAATCCTTTTCCTAGGTATTTTTCTAGCTCTTCTATTGTTCTTATACCAAAAAAAGATAATCCAGACTATTGGAGTTATTTTAGACCTATTAATTTTTTCATCTTCTTCAATAAGCTGATTTCCAAAACTCAAACCAACAAGCCCAATCCTTTACTTCATAGGATTATCTCACTAAAATAAATTGATTTTATTAGAGGTAGATCTATTTTTGATAATATTCTACTTGCTCGAGAATTAATTCATGATTTAGATGTTAAGACTAGCGGTGGAAATATTCTATTCAAATTAGATATTACCAAAGCTTTTGATAATATCTCTTGGGATTTCCTTATCCATATTATGAATTTATTTGGGTTTTCTGATATATTTGTTTTTCTTATTAAAAATTGTATTATTAGTGCCTAGTTTTCTATTTAAATTTATATTTCATTTATATTTGAGAATATAATTGAAGGTACAATTTTTTATAAGAAAATCAATTGAGTTTAGATTTAATTGGATAGAAATTTGCCTTAGTTCATGAAGGTTGATTAAAGGGCTTGGGAAGGATTTCAAGTTTGGATTTGATCTTGGGTTTCAATCATTTGGAATTGAGTTTGGACTTAGATTTGGATTTGAAATTGAGTTTGAGATTTGGTAGGAAATTTGGATTTGAATTGAATTTAAAGTTTACATGGATTGGGTTTGCTATAGTGGTGATTTTCTTAAGTCCCAGGCATGGCTAATCTTATAATTAACCCTTAAGTCTGAGGTTAAGTGTTCACCTACCTTCTAGAAGTGTCTTATGACTAAAGAAATCTTAGTGTCTAGATAGTTCCTAGGTTTAAGAAGAGGAGTTTAAGAGCTCACTCCAAAAGTGAGATCAATAAAAGGACTCCCAATAGGTGTGGTAACAAGGCACCATCATTATCATTGACCAAGATGATCAAAATGTCCAAGGCAAACACTAATGAAAATGATCTATACCTAAATGAAGGTAGATAGAATAACAATCTTGAAGAAACTCTTTTCAAGGGCATAAGAAACTAGATGGAATCTATGATTGATGTGAACCTTCCACCAGGGAAGCGGTTCAAACTATCTTGGGGATATTTGAGTTTGATTGTGAATATGATTTGTTTGGGTGTGTATCCACAGATAAGAATCTCTAATGCTAAATTGGGAATGTGAGCCTTCCATTTACTTTTAAATTTATGAGGAGAGTTTGATGGTATTTCTTATTGTTCCACTAGAGATTAATTTGATTTGTTTTAGAAGAAGTTTGGTTTGTTCAAAATGTTTTAATTTGCATCTATTAGGAAGGTTGGTTTTTAATTTTGTTTTATGGACCATGTCAATATTGATGGAATTTAGAAGGGATATGTGAGCCACTATCACAAATTTACAAATCCAAAGGGATAGTCTACATGTAGGACTATCCAATAATGTCTATTAGTGTACAATTGTACTTAGGAAGAAAGCATAGTATATCTTCCAAAGTAAGGATCAACCAGTCTGTTGGATCCACAAATCAAAGTGATAGGCTTGAGTGAATGTTGCTAGGGGACTTATGTCAACTCAAAAGCAATTAAGATTAATTTCATTAATTTATTTTAATTTTATTTGGTTTATTTTCATCTGTTTTAATTTGATTTGGTTTGTTTCATTTGTTTTAATTTTATTTGATGGATCACACATTGTATGATGGACCTTGAGAAAGCTATGTACCTTGGCCTATCTCAAATTGATCCAAAGGGTAATTTATTGAAGGGTAGGACTATCAACCTAATACATTTTGGTGTACAATAGCTTTCTTTGGACAAAGCATAATACTTCATCTTTAAAGCAAGGAACATTGACCCATTGAATTGCAACAAATTGAACTGATGGGCTACCCATAAATTTACAGTCATCTTTGAAAGAATGTGAAGCAACTTACATCTTCCAAAGCCGGGATGACCAGTAATTGTTTCAATTTGGTGGCATGATTAAATCAAACATAAGAGTGACTATTATTAGAGTTCCATGGAGAACTTACCTCAACTTATTAGTAGTCAGGTTATTCCTATATGGAGTGTTGCTGACACTGCCCTAAAGATAAGATGCCAGCTTGGGAATGGTGCCACTTGGGGTGTTAATTCTATAAATATAGATATATATATATATATATATATATATATATATATATATATATATATATATATTATTTGTTTTATTATTGTGGACCCTATGGTGTCCAGGGACCACTAAGAAGGGACTATGTCTAGACCTATCTTAGATTTGCCAAGAGAATCTCATCCCAAAATAAAATCTCCAACCACATGAAGTTCTTAAAGGATTGTCCAATAAAGAAGAATAGTGTCAAAATGAGGTTAGAATGATGTGATCCAAATAGAGTGCCTTGAGGTTCCAGGCATTATCCTGACTCCATAAATAAGAAAGCTAGGTGTATGGTGGCCAACTAAAGAAAATATATCTTTATCACATGAGTCTGTATCCACTAGGTGGGTCCTTTGTCACATAGCAACACCAACCAATCTAAGGTTCTCATCGGTGTGTGATAATCTAGGAAGAAGGCATGTAGACTATATATCCCTAAAGTGGGCGTTGTTGATAGTTTGTCATAGATAGGTGCTATCAACCTAGAATTTATCGGTGTATCATGTACTTAAGAAGAAAGCATAGCAACTAACATCTTTTGAAGCGGAATAACCAGTGACCCATTATTAACACAAGTTAAACCAACCTAAATACTAAGTAGTCATAAAAAGGGCTGGACCCAAACTTGAAGTAGTCAAGAAGAATATGTTTGGCTTACCTAATCCACTACTTGACCAATTTAGTTCACATAGCTAGTCCAAGAAGAAAGTGTATAGTAGACTTATATCCTCTTGAATGAAGCCAACATGAAGGTAAATTGTTTATAAGCCTACTAACAAGGAACTCATCGATGTGTAATGTCAGGGAGAAAAGCATAATAGACTTACATTCTCTAAATGTGGACCACTAGGATAATGCACTATACATGTAACCAAGCATCTAATGAGTGAGTGCGCACATTATCCTACATCAAAGTCAGACAAAGATGTGTATGTGTGTTTGTCAGATATATTCAACCAAGTCAATTCATGATGGCTAGTTTAAGAAGGTGTAGCAGACTTACATCTTTTAAATGGATCCAACATGAGGGTAACTTACCAAGCATAGTAAAATACCATGCTAACAAGGTTCTCATTAGTGTGTATTAGTTAAGTCAAGAAGAAAAGCATAGCAATTTTAAACAAGGGATCCTTGTGATTCACATAATTTAACCTGCATATTAAGTAAGAGCCATAGGCGTTATCTACATCAAAGTAGTTAAGACAAAGATGTACATTTGTTCATTGATTTGTGTAGTTTATGTTGTGTTGTATTGATGAAGGATAGGATGTCTTGGGTTCTTACACCTACCCTAAACACAAGAGTAGATAAAATGGTGCTAGAGGGCAATGTGACTCCACTAAGAAAGGATGTCGCTTTGGTTCTCTTACACCTAACAGTTATAATAGTCAAAATAAGATGCCTCGGTTCTCTTACACCTATCCTCATAGCACCGAGAATCATGTGTAGTTTGTGTTTGTGTTGATGAAGGATAGGATGTTGCTTACACCATCCTAAACACATCATGGATTATTAAATAAGCAAATAATGCTTCCAATGAAGAAGTGATTTGATGAATGGAAAGATTTGATTTTTATTGATGATAATTATTTTCAAATATTAGTTTAAGGATGGTATTTCATTAAATAGAGCCCATTGATTGGAAGCATCGGGCGCTCCCCTATCATAGTGGTTCAAACTACTTTCCATCCTTCGAAGCACCAAGGTAAGCCTTTCAACTATCAAAATTTGAATCTTGATTTAAAAGTTTTGAGATAGACTAACTTTGAAGCTTTAAATCATCTATATTCAATGTTAATTGAAATCTTTCTCTTGCTAAGTAGAATGTTAGAAATGCATCTCTAATATCACTTTAATCTCTTTTAGATCAATCCTTGTTATCCCATGATGCTTTACTTGAAGTAGAAACTCCCAAAAGTCATCTAATTGTATACTTTTGGGGATTCAACTCAAGTTGTAGTGTCATAACCAATAAGACAATTTATTGTAAATATGGTCTTCCTTTTTCTTTAACCACGGTGACAAAAGAAAGACATTTTATGATTTTTATGATTTGTTATAATTTTCCAAAGTTTTCGATTTAAATGATTTTCCATGATTTTTATAAATTCCATTAATTTATTTTAACAATTTGAACTTCATAATGTAATATCTACTAATCCAAAAATCCTTTTAACTTAAAATTTATATGGTAGGAAGATTTTAAGCTCAATTTTAATATCTGAAAAATTCCAAATCAATCTGATGTGTCTTTCTAGTTTAATTAATGAAATTTGATTTTTCCTAAAATTTAAATTAAGCTCAAAATATTTAGTGAAATTTGGGGCTTTTGGATTCATTGTATTCATCTCGGAAAAACAAATTCAACGAACCATTATTTGTAATTTTTAGTCAAGAATTTTATTTTTTTTGAATTTTTTATGTTTCAAGTGTTTTTAATTAAATTTTAAAAAGCAAAAAATCCCTAATATCATACTTAACCTAGTAAGCGCCTATGCAGCATTGATTGAACCATGCGGTGTCACATGGCATCGCGAGACTGGCTGGTGCGGTGCACATCAACAGATGAGCGAGAATACGAATAAGGATACATAAATTGGATCTGATTGTCTGATCATGAATTAGATGATCCAGATCAATACGTGCAATCCAAGTGATCTGAAATGTGTGATCCAATAATTAGAGCCACATGATTTGTACGATCTAAGCCGTTTTCCTCCTTGAACAAGAGTTCAGATGGCTAACAGGCAATCTGGTGGAAGAGGCAGAAGGAACACTATTCCGAGCAAGATTTTTGTGATTCTTGTGAAAAAATTGAACGAAAAACTTTATTTTAAGCTCAATTTCTTAGCGATCTTCGCTGAAAATCACTCAAAATGTGTGGGGATGATGTAAACTAAAAAAATGCAAGGGTAATCTAAAATAAATTCCTAAAATGAAGAAAAAACTATCACAAAAAAAAGAACCAAAGGCCGGCTACGGTTCTTGAAAATTATCTCATCGAGAATGATTTTTGGTGGCGATGATGATCCAAGCATGCTCCTAAGTGCAAGAAGAAGCTTCAAAATGTGTTCAGGCTCTTGATTCACTCCAGAATAATGTATCCACCAATGGCCACTACTTCCTCATTGGAATCCACTTGATTTTGATGGCTTTTGCTCAAAAACCAAGTGTGAATAATTGTTGGTTGATTTGGAAGCTCTAAGAGAGTGAAACGAGTGTGTGCGGAAGAGTTTCTTCCTCTCTATTTTCTATCTCCTTGCAATGGACAAAAATCACCCATTCATGGTGATTTTGGCTCTGATCAAATGGGTGTCCTTGGGGTGGTTAGGATTCTCTTAGGTGGCTTAATTTGGTTGCCCAAGGCATGGAGTTGGTTGTTATGAAGGACAATGGGTGTCCTAGCAATGAGAAGTGGAGGTCCTTCATGCCAAGTGTTCCAATGGGGAGGGAGGTGATTTCACCTCCCATATCATCTAACCAACTACCTCTTGGGTTGGGTTGGACAGTGTCCTTGGAGCCTAGGTGGAATAATTGATGAGTGCCAAGTGGCCAAGGAAGAGAAAAGACCATTTACATAGGTTTTTTGTCTTATGTGATACCATTAGCCAAAGGGTAGAGTGGTCATTTATCATTAAATTAGATTTTGGTAGATTTGAAATGAGTCAAAAGTGAGTTGGACCAAATTTCATTTCATTTGGAGTTCATTTGGTAAGGTTTGGCACAATTTGACCCATTTGGGTCAAATTAGCTCAAAATTGGTTAGGCTAACCAATTGGTCAAATTGGGTCAAGCCAAGGGTTATGTCAAGTTCATATGACTATTTGGAGAGGATTGTATGCTTTGGTTTGATTTAATTTGTGGTTAGTCTAATTTGACCCACTTATGTCAATTTGGGTCAAGTTGGGTCAAGAGGGCCAATTGGGCTAGGTTTGGCTCAATTGAAGGTCAAGTCATGTTTAAATGTTGACTTTGGGTTGATTTGAATCATTAGTTTTGATAGATTTGTCTTAGGCTATAATTTGACTAGTTTAGGTTCTTATAAGCTTAAGGGTTGACTTGGTCAATAGGCTAGGTTGACTTGGTTTGACCCAATTTATATCATTTGATCATCCTAGGGTGATCAACAATCATGACATGATGTTTGGAATGGTTTAATTCACTTTGATTTTGATTGAATTGGATTTTTGTTCATGTAGGTCAAATTGTCCACTTTGGGTCAATTGAATCAATTAGATTTAGTTGGCTTGATTAAGTTGAGTTTATATATAGATTTGAAATTGATATATACATTCAATTATATTTGGTTTGGATTCAAATGAGTTTTGGTTCATTTAAATATTTCAAGTCAAATGGGCTAGGTTGGGTTTGACTTGGGTTCATTTTGGTTTGATTGACTGATTATAGGTTTTATTTATATTTGGATACATGATTGAAGGATGATTGATTCAAGAAAATCCATTGATTTTATCTTGATTTAGATGGGTTTTACCAAGTTCAAGGAAATGGCTTAAAGGGTTTAAATTGAGTTTTGATTTGATTTTTGATTTGGTATTGGCTATTTGAATTTATATTTCATCTATATTTCATAAGATAATTGAAGATACAATTGATTTATAAGAAAATCAAATGAGTTTGGATTGAATGGATGGAATATTGGTTATATGAAGGTTGATTAAAGGGCTTAAAGGATTTCAAGTTTGGATTTGAACTTGGGTTTCAATCATTTGGAATTGAGTTTGGACTTGAATTTGGATTTGAAATTGAGTTTGAGATTTGGTTGGGATTTGAATTGAATTTAAAATTGTACATGGATTGGTTTGGGTTATAGGGTAGGTGATTTTGTAAGTCCTAAGGCATGGCAATCCCATGATTAACCCTTCTAAGTCTAGGCAGGTCAAGTGTTCACATAATCCTAGAAGTGTCTTATGATTAAGAAAACATTAGTGTCTAGAAGGTTCCTAGGTCTAGAAGAGGAGGTTGAGAACTCACTCCAAAAGTGAGAAAATGTGTTACTTGGTTAATGAAATCAAAGAAGAAATGTTGAATTTGAATTTATTCTCAGTTAAAAAATCAAAACCCAAAACCTAAATAAAAACACAACCCTAAACCTAAAAACTAAACCCCAAACCCAAACCCTAACCCAAAACCCTAAACTCTAAACCTAAAATAAAACTCTAAACCATAAAACCTAAAAGCTAAACATTAAAACCTAAATTTGAATTCACTTTGGTTAAAGTTTACTCTTCATAATAAACATTCACACTTTCTCATAGTTTAAACTTTTGGGTGCTTTTACATGGGTTTAATTGATCCCATACATTTTGATTGATTCTTGATATGGATTAGTCAATCTATTCATTCTTATCTTGTTTTTGTTTAAATGAGGTTGTGAAATGGATTCCACTATTTGATATTAGGAAGAACCCCTCATTTTGGTTTGGATTTCTCTTTAATATACATTCATTCGTTAATCATCAATTCTTTTTTAGGCACTTTATTTGGTGACCATTGCAAATTGATCAAAATGGTTGAAATCTTTTTATGGAAAATCCTTTGTTGAATTAGACATTACTTGAAACACCCCAAAGAAATTGGGATCTAAAATTATGGTTTATATGTGAAAGTTGATTTTGAAAATTTTCTTTGTTTTGTTCTCATTGTAAATTGAGGACAATAATTATGAATGTTTCTATCCTCACAAAAAGAAAATTCTTGTTGAACTATTATTCTAACCCTAGGCCAACCATTATCAAAAGTTAATTAAAGGATTCATTGAATTTGGTAATAGGATGTTTTAAGCTTATTTCTTCTATATCATTGAAGGTTTTTTAATGTGGAAAATATTAATTTTTCAAAACCTTTGGATGATGATTCTTTTTCTTTTGACTCGATCCTCACATCCTTAGCAATTTTTATTGATGAAATTAATTCTTTAATTAAAAATATTAATGAGGATATCAATGTTATGCATCATTCTAATTGATGGATATGGCTTTGGTTTCTCTTGATATTCATTAAAATTGCTTTACTTTAGTTCAAGATGATTTAAATTCCCAATAAGATTTGGTTTTGTCTAATAATGGGTATAGAAGAAGAAGGGCTTGATGTTCACTTGCCTTCTTAATAAATCTTTTTTGTCCATTACATGCTTACCGATGCTCATTTGCCTTTAATAAATTCTAATGGCTTGGAAGAAGGAGAACTTACTTCTATTCAGAAGACTTCCACTAAATCTATAACAAATGTTATTAAATCCTTCTTGGATGATAAGTCTATTAGAAAAAGAAATGGTTTCTAAAAGTTATCATGCTTAAAAGAAAAAATATGTTAAAAACTTCCCTCCCAAATTGTCCAAAAACACTAGATCTATTGTGACCTCTCTCTCCCCTCTTAATTAACCTTTTCTTGACCCCTTTTTTTTTTTTTTACTTGTGTTAATTTTCTTGTTTGGAATGTTAGAGGATCAACACCCTCTTTATTAATCTTGTATTGGAAACCTTTGTCATATTCATAATATTCTTTACTTATTATTTTGGCCTCTTATTCATGCAAACAAAATTAACCATGTTGCTAGAATGATCAATTTCAATAAATTTTGTCTAATGTTAGTAATAAAATTTGGTGTTTTGGAATAATTTTGTGGAGGCTTCTATTGATGATTTTCAACAAGTTGTCAATGCTCAAAAATGTTATGGTGACTATTGTGTTTTGGGCCCTTTTGCTATGTATCTTGTAATTGATCTGGTAAAAATCTTCCTTGGGAAAATTTGAGGAATTTTGATACCTCTATCAATAAACCTTGGTTTGTTGGTGGGCATTTCAACATTATTTTATTCTATATAGAATAAAGTAGTGGTTGCTCTCTTAATATTCATTCCATGGAATAATTTTCCAATATGACCCTTAATTGTAATTTGATTGATATTGGCTTTAAGTGTTCAAATTTTACTTAGCAAAACTCTAGACTTTGGCAAAGTTTGGACCAGATTCTTTTTAATACTCATTGGATTACTCAATGGCCTATTATTTTTATCGATCATTTAAGCAGAACATTGTCAGATCATGCTCCTCTTTTGGTTTCTATTAAAGATAACTCTAATAGATTAAATTTTTTTTTCATTTTAGATTTTAGAACATGTGGATTCAGCATACTGATTTCCTTATTATTGTGGTTAACAGTTGGAAAGCTCCCTTACATCCTGACAATTCAATTATGGAGATGTATAGATTTTGGTTTTAAAAATTTAAAAACTTAAACAAAATCGGTTTGTGGAATAAGCATTATTTTAAAAACCTTTTGCTAATATTAAAGAAATAAAAAATTGGTTTGTGATCTTGAAGTCTATTATGTGATCTACTAAGATTAAGGACTTGAAACATAATGACTTGACATAATGTTACCTACTTGAGGATAGAAAAAAAGATTCAACTTATTAATTTTCAAAATATGGAAGAGACTTATTGGCCAAAAAAGCTACTAGCAAACATAGTAAAGATGATAGAAATAGATATTTCCATGCTTTAGTTAATCAAAGAGAGCTTTAAATAATATTCAAAAAATTAAATATGATAATGGAGAATGGATTACAAATAATGATATTAAGGATTCAACCATTAATTGCTTTAGAAATATGCTTAATAATAGCTCCTTTTATGAAGCTATTTCTAAATCGCACTTGATTCCTTCTATTATAAACAATAATGGCAATGATTTTCTTACTATTATCAATGAAGAAGTAATTTTTAAAGTTCTTAATAGCATGAACATAGATTATATTCTAAGGGTTTCACTACCCAATTTTTCAAAATGCTAGTTTATTATTAAAAATGATTTGGTTGAGTCGTGGTTGATTTTTTAATGGTAATCCTTTTCCTAGATATTTTTTAGCTCTATTGTTCATACCAAAAGATAATCCAGACTATTGGAGTTATTTTAGACCTATTCATTTTTGCATCTTCTTCAATAAGCTGATTTCCAAAATTCAAACCAACAAGCTTGGTCCTTTACTTCATAGGATTATCTCACTAAAATAAATTGGTTTTGTTAGAGGTAGATCTATTTTTGATAATATTCTGCTTGCTCGAGAATTGATTCATGATTTAGATGTTAAGACTAGAGGTGGCAATATTTTGTTCAAATTAGATATTACCAAAGCTTTTGACAATATCTCTTGAGATTTCCTTATCCATATTCTTAATTTATTTGGGTTTTGATATATTTATTTTCTTATTAAAATTGTATTAATATGCCTACTTTTCTATTTTGCTTAATGGGAAGCCTTGGGCTTCTTTCCTTCTTCCATGGCCTAAGATAAGGGATCCTCTCTCTACCTTATTTATTATTGTTGTTGTTGAGTACTTATCTAAGGGCATCAATGATCTATTCTTAAACAATCCTAATATGTATTACAAAACTCTTGGTGGTCTTCTTATTTCTCTTTTAAGCTTTGCAGATGATTTCATTATTTTTTGCAATGCTTCTATTTAACATATCAAGAATCTTAAGTTTTTTTATATAAATTTGGTAAAGAAAGTGGTATATCCATCAACGATAACAAAAGTTATTTTATTACTTCTTTAAGCATCTGCAATAATAAAATTAATAAAATTAATAAAATTCTACATATCATTAACTTTAAACATCAACACCTTCCTCTTAAGTACTTGGGTGCTCCTCTTTTTAAATGTCTAAAATGATCCCATCTTTTTGATGAGTTAATTCAAAAAATTTTAAATAAAATTTTTGTTTAGGAATTTCATTTACTTTCCTTTGGTGGTAGGCTCACTATTCTTAAAAGCACTCTCAATTCAATGCCTCTTTATTTGATTCAAACTATTATCCCACTAATGCTACTCTTATCAAAATTGATCATGCTTAATAAATTTTTTTGGGATCCAATAATTCTACTAAAAGAATGCATTGGACTTCTTGGCATAAATGTTTTGGTCCCTTGGGTGAAGATGGTCTCGATTGCAAACTGATTTGTGAAGCTATTAATGACTTCTCTCATTAGCTCTGGTGGAATTTTAGAAAGAATGATAGCCTTTGGGCTAATTTTATGATGAAAAATATTTCCAAGGTAAACACCCTCTTATCTGCTTATAAATTTGGTGACTCTCGGTTTGGAAAAGGCTTTGCTTCATTAAATGGGTTCTTTGAACCCTTAATATGTTGGGTATTCATTCTGGTTCTTCTTTCTTTTGGCAAGACAATTGGATTGGTAATGGCTCTATTGACTCTCTTTTATGTACCCACTCTACTGCAATTATCAAAGTTAACTCTTTCTGGCATAACAATACTTAGAACAAAAATAAACTTTGAGAATTATATCTCTATTTCTCTTTTAGATAACTTCAGAAATATCCTTATTTTCTCTAACAAATCTGACTAAATTCTCTTTAAGCTTTCTTACAATGGTGATTTTGTTCTTAAAGAGGTTTGGAATTTGAATAGAGATAAGAAAAATTGCTCTAATATTTTCATTAAACTTTGGAACAATATCATTCCCATTTCTTATTCAATTTTAGCTTAGAGGATTTTGAATAACTTTATTCCTTTGGACTTTTTGCTCTGGAATAAAGTGTTTTATTTGCCTTCAAAGAGCTATTGTTGCTTTCATATTAAAAATGTTAATCATGTTTTTGTCAATGGTTCTATACTTCTAAATTATGGTTATGGTAAGATGATTTATTTAATACCAACTATTTTCATGGCTCTCTTTCCATATATCAACTTCTTGAAGTCTGTTTCCAAAAAAACTATGAAAGGTCATATCAAAGTTCTAGTTATTTCCCTTACAGTTCATCTAGATGGATAGAAATGATGCTAAATATTTGTGGTATTCCTATGAGCCATAAAGGATCCTAGCTAGAACCAAAGAAAAAAATTCAAGCTCTATTTAATGCCAATCTTATTAGTAACATTCATTTTACGGCTATAAATTTGTGGCTAAAAAATTGGGTATCATTCTACGATGTTGACTCTTATCAAGAGCTAGGATTATCCATTGGAATCAAAAAAAATTTTTTAAAGTAAATACTAATGGTTTTATTGCTTCCAATAAATATGGTTGTGGTGGTATTCTTAGGAATTCTAAAGGTACTATCATTTGTGCTTTTGCCTATCCTCTTAAAGCCTATTCCATTATCTATGTTGAGCTTATGGCTATCAATAAAGCTATTGAAATTTATTTGAATAAGGGTATCCTCAGCATCTAGATTGAAGTTGATGCACTCTTGCTTTTTGACATGCTAAACTCTAATATAATAGGAAATGCTGATTTATTTTATCTTCTCAATAATACTGTAAATCATCTTTCTCAAGTTTGTTATAAAATTTCTCATATCCTTCGTGAAGGTAATGCTTGTGCTGATTTCTTGACTACTTTAGGTGCCAACTTAACTGATTTCACTTTATTTGACAATCAAAATTTGTCTAAACTTCTAAGGGCTTTGATCAATCAAGTTAACACTGGATTACCTTATCTTAGATTATAATTTTTTTGGCTTGGTTTTTTCTATTAGTTTTTGATGAGCCATTGCTTTTGGTTCCCTTTGTTAAACCCTCTTTGGGTTGTGGCCATTTTCTTATTTTTTCTCTTGGGCCTGTGCTGGGTTTTGTTTTTGAGATCTTGCTTTTGGGTTGGCCTCGTGGTTGATACTTGGTGGTTTTTGGATTTTTCCCTAGGATGTTTTGGTTTTTTTGGCTGGTGGATCTTTGTTTGCCTGGATGATTATTGTTGCTTGGTTGTTTTGGTTACCTTCATTTGGGTGGTGGCTTTGCCTACTATTTTTGTATGGGATTTTCCATATCTCTAATTGCTTCCTTAACTAGTTGGATTTTCTTCTGTGGTGGATGGTGGGTTATTGTGTTGGTTGGGTTGGTTGGTGATGTGTTGGCTGGTTTATCCACTTATTGATGGCGATCATAGGTTGTCTAATTTTGGATTGGATTTGGAAAGTTGGAGGTTATTTGTTGACTATTTCTTCTTTTTTTTATGGATTGGGTTTTGGTGGTTAGTTTTGCTGGTTTGGGTTTGTTTCTTTTGGTTGTGGTTTTGGCTCTTCATATAATGGTCTTCTCTTTTTGCTTTTTGTTTATTTTTGTTATTATTTTGGGTTAGCTGGTTGATGGCTATTTAGTGGCTTTTATTTTTCTTTGGGATATGGTGACTTGGTTTGGTGTATTGGTGCCTAACTTGGCTATGGTTATGATGCTTGCACTCATTGATATTTCTGCTCCTTTTTGCTATTGGCTTTGGTGGTGTTCCTATTGTACTGTTGCTCTTGATGGATGGGTTTTAGTTGGTCTTACTGGTCTTTGCTCCACTTTATTTTGGTATTCACCCCAGAATTTCTATTGCTTTGGTTGGGTTTGGTGGATGCTGTTGTTTGGTTCTACTCTTTTCCTGGTTGTCTTGGGTGGTTTTGGCATGATGGATGTGTTGGTCTTTTCGATTTGGATTTTATATGGTATATGGTTGGTGGGAGGCTATGTTGGTGGAGTTTTGGCTATTTTGGCTGGCTGGGTTGGTTGGATGGGTGGCTATTTTGGCCTTTCTTTCTTGCTCTATTGGTGACATGATGGTTGGCCTGCTCCTGCTATGGTACTCCTCTCTTGGCTATTACTGCTTCCCTTTTTCTTGTTTGGGTGACAACCTTGCAGCCTTTCCTATTTGCTTGTGGAGGACATGAGCTATTGTGTCTTTTCTTTTTGGTTTTGGTTTTTTTTGGTTTATGTTGTTAAGGTCATGATGTTTGCTCCCTTTGATGTTACTATTCCTTTGGTGGTGGCTTTGGTGGTGTTCTCTATCTTGCTATTGTCCATGATGGTTGGTTGATTTTTTTTTGCCTTATTGGGCTTATTTGTTTTGGTAGCTTTATGGTTATGTATTATTGCTTGGAGGTTTGCGACCTTGCAGGATGATGGACTTGGGATGATGGGCTATAATAGGTATGCTGGCAATGATGGCCTTGATGTTTCCCTCTCTATATTCTTTTGGTAGCACATATAATTGTAACCCTTCTTCAGTTTGGATGCTTACATATAGTGTTGCTCCTTGAGATGATTGTAATTGATCCCGAGCCTTTTTCTTTACTTTACTCCTTTTCTTTGCTCATACTCTTTATGCTTGCTTAATTATACTCATCCATTCATTAGTATGTTGCATATTTCTTTTATAGGTTGGAAGAATCTTGCGGTGGATCTTCTTTGGTATCAAAGGACCTAGTGGATGTTGCTAGCACATGGATCAATTATTGTTGCTAATTTTTTTTGCTTTTGCTTTTGTTATTTTTTTCTTATATTATTGTAATAGTTAGGGGGTTTATCTCTTTAGGACTTATTGTAGCTCTTTGAGCATTAGTTTAGAGATTTACCCCTGTAAGGACTTTGTACTTTTTCTTTGTGGCAATAAAATTCCCCTAATTTTCCTAAAAAACCCTAAACCTAAAAACCTAAACCCCAAAAGTTAAAACCTAATCCTAAACTAAATAAAACATCAAAATAAAATAAATAAAACCTATAAAATAAATAAAAAATATATAATAAATTAAAACTAAAACTTAAACTAACAAAAATTAAAAAATAAAAACTAAACTATAAAATAAAAAACTTAAATAAAATAAAAACTAAACCTAAAATAAAAAATAAAATAAACCTAAAATATAATAAAATAAAACTAAATAAAACCTAAACCTAAAAATAAAACCAAAAATAAAAACCTAAACCTAAACAAAAAAAACCTAAACCTATAAAATAAAATAAACTACTAAACTAAGATAAAATAAACTAAAATAAATAAAACCTAAAACCAAAAAATAAACTAACTCTAAACTAAACCTAAAATAAATAAATTAAACTCAAATAAACATAAACCTAATAAAAAAATAACCTAAAAAATAAACCTAAAATAAAACCTAAAATAACATAAAATAAATAAAAAACCTAAAACTAAAAAATTAAAATAAAACTAAACCTAAAAAAAATAAAAAATAAACTAAAAAATACATAAACCTAAACCTAAAAAAAAAAAATGACTAAAATAAAAAACCTACTAAAATAAATAAACATAAAATAAAATAAACTAAACTACAAATATAAACATAAATAAAATAAAAATTAAATTAAAATTAAATAAATGATAAACTAAATAAATCTAAACCTAGTTTACTTAATTTAAAAATAAAAAATAAAATAAATAATAAAACCTTAACCCACCAAACCACAAAACCCTAAACCCACATGTCTGCAACCCTAAACTAAACCTAAAACTCTAAACCAAAACCACAAACCTAAACCCTAAAATCCTAAACCCTAAACCCTAAACCATTAACCCTAAACCAAACCTGAGCTCTAAACCTAAACCCTAAAAAAACCACCCAAAACCTAAACCTAAACCATAAACCCTAAACCACAAACTCTAAAAATTAAACCCACAAACCACAAACCACAAACTAAACAACCCAAACCCTAAAACCATTTACTCTAAAGCATATACAATAAAACCTAAAAAACCTAAACCTAAAGCACAAAGCATTAAAACCTAAACCTAAACATTAAGTAACTAAATAAACTAGAAAATAAATTTAAACCCTAAAACCTAATAAATCTAAACCTATACCCTAAGAATGGGAAGAACCTAGATGACGGGAACATCACTGTCAACCATACTCAGATCTAGATTGGTGGAGGTGAAGGGGAGGCGGCGGTTATCAGTGGTGGTGGGGATCTAGAGGTGTTGGTGGATATGGAGGTGGTGGTTAAATCGGTGGTGGTTTGGAAGCGGAGGAGGGCAAAGGTTACATGGTGGTGGTGGGAGGAGATTAGGGATATGATTGTGGATCCCACTAATCGAGGGGTCGAGATGGTTCTGATGGGAACTAAAGAAATTGAAGAATGGCTGATCAGATCTACTTCTTATGGAACTGCCCCATTACAGTAGAGATGATTCTAGTTATCTAGGGATTTTTATTTGCACAATGCATGCTTATTTTATATCTATGTCAAACATGTCTTAGAAAACTTGGTGTGTTACTTGGTTGATGAAATCGAAAGAAAAAAAATATTAAATATGAATTTGTTCTCTCTTAAAAAAAAACCAAAAACCCTAAACTCTAAACTAAAATCTAAACCTAAAACTAAACATAAACACAATCCACAAATCCTAAACCCTAAAAACCCACAAACCCTAAACCAAAACCCTACCTAAACCCTAAAAAAAAACTAACAAACCCAAACCAAAACCTAAACCTAAAAGCTAAAAAAATTAAACCTAAACTAAATAAAACCTAAAATAAAATAAATAAATAAAACCTAAAGAAATAAAATAAAATAAAAATAAAATAAAATAAAACTAAAACCTAAACTAAACCTCAAGAAAAAAATAAAAAAATAAAACTAAACTCAGATAAAATAAATAAAACTAAACTAAAAGAAAAACCTAAATAAAATAAAACTAAAAATAAAATAAAATAAAACTAAATAAAAAATAAACCAAAATAAAACTAAAATAAATAAAAATAAAACCTAAATAAAACTAAAATAAAAAAACCTAAACCTAAACTAAAAAAAAAACATAAACCTAAACTAAAATAAATGAATCAAAATAAATGCTGACCAAACCTAAACTAAATAAATATTATAATAAAATAAATGAAAACCTAAACTAAAAATAAAACTTAAACTAAAATAAAACCTAAAACCTAAAACTAAAAATAAAATAAAACCTAAACCTAAAAAAAAAATAAAACATAAATAAAATAAAATAAAATAAAAACTAAAAATAAACTAAACCTACTAGAAATAAACTAAGATAAAACCTAAACTAATAAATAAATCTAAAATAATAAACTAAAGTAAATAAAATAAAATAAACCTAAATAAAACAAAATAAATATAAAATAAATTAAAATAAAATAAATAAACTAAATACATAAACTACTGTTTGCTTAATTTTAAAACCATAAACCACGGACCCTACCACTAGGCACATAACCCTTAACCCTAAACACTAAATCCCACAAAACCTACCAACCCACCTATTAAACCACTAAACCATAAAAGCATAAATCCTAAACCCTAAACCTAAACCTAATCTAAATCCAAACCCTAATGCCTAAACAAACCCCCTTAAACCTAAAGTAACTAAATAAATTTAAAATAAACCTAAACCCTAAAACCTAATAAACCTAAACCTAAACTAAACCCCAGAATGGGTGAGAACAGCGGCAGAACATCCCAGGTCTGGCTAGATCTAGAGGAAAGAGGTGAAGGGGTGGTTATCATAGTGGTGGTGGGGATTTGGAGGTCGGTGGGTATGGAGGTGGTGGTGAGCAATGGTGGTTATGGAGGTAGGAGGAGCACGAGGTTATAGCCACAGTGGTGGTGAGGAGAGATCGAGATATTATGGTGGACCACATGACTGAGAGGCTAGGGGTGAGTTCGAGTGGGAACAAAGAAACTTCTCGATCCCGCTATGGAATTATATCTTTATAGTAGAGACGTTTCAAGTTATCTTGGGTTTTTATTTTCTCTATGCATGCTCATTTTTATCTATGTCATCACTTGTCCGTTAGAAAACTTTGTGTGTTACTTGGTTGATGAAATCGAAAAGATGAAATGTTGACTCTCAATATGTTCTCTGTTAAAAACCCAAATACCTAAACCTAAACTAAAATGAACCTAAACCCTAAACCTAAACCTAAACCCTAACAAACCCTAAACCTAAACCCAAACCCTAAACCCTAAATGCTAAACCCCACTCTAAACCCTAAACCCTACCCTAAACCTAAACCCTAACTAAATCCAAAACCACATAACCACTAAACCCTAAACCTGTGACACTAATAAATAAACTAAATCTAAACCACAAAAAAACAACCTAAACCTACTAAACCCTAAACTAAACCCTAAACCACAAACTCTCCAAACCCTAAACTAAAACATAAAAAAACCTAAATAAAATAAAACTATAAATAAAATAAATAAAATGAAACTTAAATTAAAACTAAACTTAAACCTAAATCTAAAATAAATAAAATAAAATAAAATAAAATAAAAACTAAAAAAATAAAATAAAACTTAAAATAAACTAAAAAAAAATGGACTTAAAATAAAATATAAACTAAATAAAACCTAAACTTAAATAATAAACCTAAAAATAAAAAACTAAAAAATAAATAAAAAATAAAATCTAAACCCTAAACTAAAAAAAAACCTAAATCTAAAATAAAAATAAAATAAACATAAACCTAAACTAAAATAAACTAAACTAAAATAAATAAAAACTAAACCTAAACCTAAACCTAAACTAAATAAACAAAATAAACTAAAAATAAACCTAAACCTAAACTAAAAAATAACCTAAAAGTAAACACCAAATGAAATTAAAATCTAAACCTAAAATAAAAATAAAATAAACCTAACCTAAACTAAAATAAATAAAACCAAAATAAACTAAACCTAAACCTAAACCTAAACTAAATAGGACAAAATAAACAAAAAATAAACCTAAACTAAAATATAAACCTAAAATAATAACCTAAAACCTAAACATAAAAAAATAAAATAAAAACCCTAACCTAAACTTAAAAATAAAAAATAAAACTTAAACCTACAAAATAAAGAAAAAATAAAACTAAACTAAGAAATAAACATAAAATAGATAAGCTAAACTAAATAAAAATTAAACCTAAATAAAATATAAATTAAACTATAAACCTAAACCTGTCGGTTGCTTAATTTTAAAAAAAACCCTAAACCTAAAAAAAACCCTAAACCCTAAACCCACCATAAGCCCCTAAAACAAATCCTAAACCTTAAACCAGACCTTAAACCCTAAACCTACCCTAAATCTACAACCCCAAACCAACAACCTAAACTCTAAACCCTAAACTAACCCTAAACCCTAAAGCTAAAAAACCTAAACTAAACTAAATAAAATCTAAAAATAAATAAAATGAAAACTTAACCAAATAATAATAATAATAATAATAATAATAATAATAATAATAATAATAATAATAATAACATAAAATACCTAAACCTAAACCTACAAGAATAAAATAAAAATAAAACTAAAAATAAAATAAAATAAAATAAAACTATCTAAACTAAAAACTTAAAACCTAAATAAAATACTAAATCTAAAGTAAAAATAAAATATATCTAAAACAAAATAAAATAAAACTAAATAAAAATATAAATAAAAATAAACCTAAACAAAAATAAAAATAAAATAAACTAATATAAATAAAAAATAAACTAAATAAACCTAAACCTAATAGTTTATTTAATTTAAAAAATTAAAAAAAGCCTTAACCATAAACCCTAAACCATAAAATTAACCTTGAACACTAAACCCTCAACCCTAAACCTTAAACCCTAACCCTAAACCCTAAACCCAAAAATCCTAAACCCTAAACCCTAAACCCTAAATTCTAAAACCCTATACCATAAACCTTAAACCCTAAACTTTAAAGCTTAAACCCTAAATCTGACAACCTTAAACCCTAATCTTTAAACCTTAAAATCCTAAAAAACCTAAGATTAAATTAAATATAATTTAAAAACAAAAAATAATTGAAAAAACCTAAAGCTAAATAAAATAAAATAATAAAATAAAATAAAAACCTAAATTAAAACCTAAATCTAAACCTAAACATAAATAAAAACCTACACTAAATTACAAAAAATAAACCTAAAAATATAAATCTTAAATAAAATAAAAACTAAAGATAAAATAAAAATAAAATAAACCTAAAATAAAATAAAAAAACTAAATATAAGACTAAACTAAAAAATAAATAGATAAATAAAATCTAAAAATGAGTAAAAAAACCTAAACCATAAACAAACAAACAAAAAACCTCAAATTAAAATAAAAAAAAATAAAATATACTAAAATCTGAACTAAAATAAATAAAACCCAAACCTAAACCTAAAATAAACTAAACCTAAAACTATAAACCTACCTACCGGTTTCTTAATTTAAACAAAAAACCACGAACACTAAATCATAAACTCTAAACCTTAAAAGTAACCTACAATCCATAAACCCTAAACCCTAAACCTACCCTAAATACTGAACCCTAAATAAATAAATAAATAAATAAAATAAAAAATAAAAACCTAACCCTAAACCCTAAATATACAATCCTAAACCATAAACCTTCAACCCAAAACCCTAAAACCCAAAACCATACACCCTAAATGCTAAACCCTAAACCCTAAATCCTACAACCCTAAACCTAAACCCTAAACCCCAAACCCTAAACCTTAAACCCTAATCCCTAAAGCCTAAAACCTAAAAACCTAAACTTAAACTACATAAAACCTAAAAATAAAATAAATACAAAAACTTAAACATAAATAAATTAAAAAATTAAATTAAATTAAAACCTAAACCTAAACATAAACCTAAAAATAAAATAAACTAAAAAGTAAAAACTAAACTAAAATGAAATAAATTAAAACCTAAACTAAATAAAAAAATAAAATAAACCTAAAAAATAAAAACTAATAAAATAAAACTAAACATAAATAAAATAAAATAAAAACTAAATAAAAATCTAAACCTAAAAAAATAAACATAAAAATAAATTAAAAATAAAACCTAAACCATAAACTAAAAAACACCTAAACTTAAAATAATAAACTTAAACTAAATAAAATAAACTAAAATAACCTAAAATAAAAAAATAAACTAAATAATAAACTAAAATAAAATAAAATAAATAAATTAAACTAAAAAATAATGAATAAAAATAAAATAAAATAAATAAAAAAATAAACTAAATAAACTTAATAAACATAAACTATTTTTCTTTTAAAAAACCTTAAACTCTAAACCTAAATCTAAACATAAACCCTAAACCCTAAAACTAATCAGAAACCAACATCCTAACCAAAACCCTAAACCCTATACTAAAAACCCCAAATAAAAAAAATAAAAAAATAATAAAATAAACCAACTTAAACCTAAATCCATAAAAATGCTAAACCCTAAACCAAAAACCCTAAACACTAAACTCATAACCCTAAACCCTAAACTCTAAACCATAAACCCTAAATAAAACCTAAACCCTAAACCTAAACCTAAACCCAAAACCTAAATTAAACTTAAACCCTCCCTAAACCCCAAAAATCTATACCCTAAACCTAAACCCTAAACCTAAACTAACCCTAAACCCTAAAGCTAAAAAACTCCTAAACTAAATAAACCCTAAAATAAAAAAAAACCTAAACCAAAATAAAATAAAATAATAAATAAAATAAAATAAAAATATAAACTAAAACCTAAACCTAAACCTAACCTAAAAGAAAAAAAAAAAACTAAAATAAAATAAATAAAACCTAAACTAAACTTAAACATAAATAAACCTAAATAAAATAAAACTCAACTTAAAATAAAATAAAATAAAAACTATATAAAACCTAAATAAAAATATAAATAAAAAAATATAAAATTGAATAAAAATAAAAATAAAATACTAAAATAAATAAAATAAACTAAATAAATTTAAACCTACCACTTTAATTTAAAAAATTAAAACAAAAATTCTAACTATAAATCCTAATTAACCTAAACCCTAAACCCCTAAACCAAACTAAACCCTAAACCCTAATCCCAAAACCATAAAACTAAACTAAACCCAAAACCCAAACCCAAAAATAAAACACTAAATCCCTAAATCAAACACTAAACACTAAATATTAACACTAAAACCTAAACCTAAACCCTAAACCCTAAAATTGAAAAGCTAAACCTAAAATAAATAAAATAAAAATAAAAAATAAAAACTAAAACCTAAAAAAATAATAAAATAAAGCAAACTAACTAAAACCTAAACCTAAACCTACCAAAAATAAAAAATATTAAAAAAATAAAAAACTAAACTAAAATAAATAAAACCTAAACTAAACTAAATAAAATAAACCTAAATAAAATAAAAACTAAACATAAAATAAAAATAAAATAAACCTAAAATAAAATAAATAAACACAAAATAAAAACCTAAACCTAAAAAATAAACCTAAAAATAAAAACTTAAAGAGTAAATAATAAAATAAAACCTAAATCATAAACCAAGAAAAAAACCTAAACTTAAAATAAACAAAATTAAATAAACCTAAATCTAAACTCGAATAAACTAAACTAAAATAAATAAAACCTTGACCTAAACCTAAAATTAACTAAACTAAACTAAACCAAAAATAAAAAAATAAATTAAAATAAACATAAACCTGACTAAAAAATAAAAACCTAAATATAAACCTAAAACCAAACCTAAAATAAATAAAACCTAAACTAAACCTAAAAAATAAAAAAATAAAACTTAAACCTAAATAATAAAATAAATATAAAACTGAACTAAAAAATAAACATAAACATAAACCTAAACCTAAACAATAAACTAAAATAAAAACCTAAACTAAAATAAATAACCTAGATTAAATAAAAAATAAAAATAAACCTAAATATAAATAAAAATTAAATTAAACTAAAATAAATTAGAAGTATACTAAATAAACTAAATAAACCTAAACCCTAAACCCTAAGCTCTAAACTCTAAACCCTAAATCTTAAATAAAGAAATAAAAATAAATAAAATGAAAACTCTAACCATTACACCTCATTAGAATCACTTAAAAGGAATAAATAATGAAATTTTCTCAAAATATGAATAATGTTCACTTTGGATGTAAAATTTTCATCTTCTGTTAGAAATGGTTCAAAATAGCATAATTTTGGTGTTGCTTGTTGGTGTGTGTGTCATGAATTTGGCCAAATTCTTCCATCTCAATCTTAAAATTAACATTTTTGTGAGTTTAAACCCAATATATTATAACAAAAGTAAAACATACTAAAATGTGTAATAACATTTAGTAACACACCACCAAATTTATATATATATGTGAAGTTATATTATTATGTACATTATATTTAAATATGCTTTCATATAATATATTATCTTACATTACACCTTAAAATGAATCACTATAAGCAACAAATTTATAAAATTTGGTTGAAAATTTAACATTTATTTTGGATGCAAAATTCCAATCATTTGATTAAATGACACACCATAGCACACCCCCAATGATGTTCCCTAAAGCTTACCTTAAATTTGGCCAAATCCCATCATCTCAGCCTATAAATCAGTATTTTTATGAAATATACTAGTACAAACTCTACTACATCATACTATAACAAACTAAAATATACTAAACAATAAGTTGTAATACACAATAGTATCCTGTAATGCATGATGATACACTATGTTATAGCATCTTATACTATAATACATTATAACATATACTATTATATTATATTGCATATCACATCACAAGGGATTTCTTAAGATAAAAAATCATAAAATTAGTCTAACCAATAAAAAACTATATATTTTAATCATATCACTTACATATTTTAAATTTAAATAATAGATTATGAAGCCATACTCTACCTATTATGAATTTGGAAAAATTTGACCATTTTAAAGTCTAAATCAACATTTTTATAAATAATCCTAGCGTAGGCTAGACTGCATGATTATAAAATACTAAAAGAATTTAAAATGCATAGAACAATATATTATGATATATGTTGTTATACTATGCTACAACTTATAATATTTATTTTGAACATAAAATCTTACTTTTTAAAATGCAAGTGGCATAGCACACCTTTGGTACTACAACCTAATTACTTCAAATTTAACAAATTTCATCATCTGATTTATTATCAATATTTTATGATTTATATTAATATAAATTATAGGCACCATACCATAATATACTAACACTTTTCAAAACATCTTATAACTTCCAAAACCACATCATTACATTTTTCAATAGGTTTAGATTTATTTAGTTTATTTTTTATTTATTTGAGTAAACTTTATTTTTTTATTTTTCTTTAGGTTTATTTTTCATTTCTATTTAATTTAGTTTATTTATTTTAGGCTTATTTATTTTAGATTAGGTTTTTATTTTTGTTTATTTTTTTAGGTTTAAGTTTATTTTTAGTTGAGTTTTATTTTTATTTTATTTTTAGGTTTAGGTTAATTTTTATTTAATTTTTTTAGGTTTAGGTATTTGTTTTTTTATTTTAGGTTTATTTTTTAGGTTTTATTTGTTAGTTTAGGTTTAGTTTATTTTAACTTTATGTTATTTTATTTTAGCTTTTTAGGTTTATTTATTATGTTTTAGGTTTTATTTATTTTAGTTTATTTTATTTTAATTTGGTTTATGTTTATCTTATTTTGTTTATTTATTTTATTTTAGATTTTGGTGTTTTTTTTAGTTTAGGCTTTATGTTTTATTTTTATTTTTATTTATGTTTTATTTTTGGTATTTTTTTAGGTTTATGTTTTTATTTAGTTCTTATTTTTTTATTTTAGGTTTATTACATTTTTAGTTTTTATTTTATTAATGTTTTTATTCTTAGGTTTATATTATTTTTTAGTTTAGTTTTTTATTTATTTATTTTAGTTTAATTTTATTATTTTAATAGATTTAGGTTTAGAGGTTTTATTTTATTTAGGATTAGTTTAGTTTTAGCTCAGTGTTTTTTTTAGCCAGTAGTGGGCCTGGGTAGGGTTATGGAGATTATGGAGGGTTTTATATTAGGTCAGGGCAGGCCCAGGGTTTGGGGCTCAGGGTATTTTTATTGTTAGTGGGTTGCCCAGTTGTCAGCTAGTTTTATCAGCTTAGGGATCAGGGCTCAGGTTTTGAGCCTGGGTAGTTAGGGTTTGGGTTAGGTTGGCCTAGGGCCAGTCAGGTGGTAGGGTTTAGGGTGGTTAATCAATAAACCCGATAGGTTTATATATGTTATTTTATTTATTTTTCTTTATCTAGTTTTATTTTATTATGTATGGTCCTAGATATTTATTACTTTAGTAGGTTTAATTATCATTAGTATTTTTTATTTTATCTTATTTTATTATTTTAGGTCTTTTAGTAGTTTTATCTTTATTTAACTTAATCTAGTTTAGCTTTTTTTAATTTTGTGGTTTATTTAGTAGGTTTGGTTTTTTTAGGTTTAGCCAGGATTTAATTTATGGCCTAGAGTTTTTTCAGGTGGGCCCAGCATTGGCCTAGTGGTGTTTGAAGTGGGAGGTTAGGGAGGTCAGGAGGAGGGCCTGTGGCCCAGGATCAGAGGCCCAGGGTTTGTGAGGGTAGATAGGGATCAGTGACTGTGATTGGGTTAGTGCCCAGGTTAGTGAGAGTGAGGTTTGAGACTCAGGGTCCAGGAGGGGTGTAGAGTCTGTATTTAAAGTTAGAGGGAGGGTTTTTCAGGTCCAGGGTTTATTTTTTTATTTTAGATCTAAGTAAGGTTGGATCTAGTTTATTTATTTTAGTTTATTTTATTTATTATTTAGTTTATTTATTTTTTATTTAGTTTATTTATTTATTTTATTTTTGAGTTATTTTAGCTTATTTTGGTTTAGGTTTATGTTTTTTTTAGTTTAATTTTATTTTATTTTCATTTTAGATTTAGCTTTTATTTTATTTTAGATGAGGTTTAGGTTTTATTTTATCTGTAAGTTTAGGTTTATTTTAGGTTTATAGGTTTATTTTGATTATTTTATTTTTATTTATTTAGGTAGTTTAGTTTATATAGTTTAGGTTTATTTATATTTAGTTTAGTTTATTAGCCAGATTGGCTGGATTTTAGTTACATTTTTTTTGGGTAGGTTTTATCATTTGTGGTATTTTGTGGTTGGGGTTGTGGAGGCTTTAGCTGGGTAATTTTAGGGTGGGTTTTGTGGTTTATGCTTTAGGATTTAAAGTAGGGTTTAGGTTTAGGTTTAGGTCAGGGCTCATGGTAGTTTAGGGTTTAAGGTTTAGGATTAGTAGGGTTTAGTGGCCTGGGTTTAGTGAGAGTTTGGATTTAGAGTTAGTTTATGGTGGTTGTTTTTTTAAAAAAACAATTAAACCGATAGGTTTATGTTTATTTACTTTATTTAGTTTATTTTTTATTTATTTTAGTTTTTTTATTTTTTATTTTTATTTAAGTTGATTTTTTATTTTTATTTCATTTATTTAATTTTTTAGGTTTATTTTCTTTAGTTTAGGCTTTTTATTTTAGTTTAATTTTTAGGTTTAGGTTTAGGTTTAGGTTTATTTTTTTGTTTAGTTTTATTTCAATTTTTTTTTTCTAGGTTTATGTTTTATTTATTAATTTTAGGTTTAGGTTTAGGTTTTATTTTATTTTTTTAGGTTTAGGTTTTATTTTTTTTTATTTTCGGTTTTATTTTTTTTTTAGTTTAGCTTTAAGTTTATTTTTAGTTGGTTTTGTTTTATTAAGTTTAGATTTTATGTTTAATTTATTTTAGGATTTGGTTTAGGTTTTATTTATTTTAGTTCATTTTATTTTAGTTTAGGTTTAGGTTTATTTTATTTATTTATTTTATTTTTATTTTAGGTTAAGTTTTAATTTTAGTTTAGGGTTTTATTTTTTATTTTTTTTTATTTATTTTATTTTTTATGTTTATTTTTTAGTTTTTTTATTTTAGTTTTATTTTTTATTTTATTTTATTTAGTTTTATTTTATTTAGGTTTTTTTATTCTTAGCTTTATTTTATTTTTAGTTTAGTCTAGCTTTTTATTTATTTTATTTTAGTTTTTTTTTATTTTTTTATTTTATTTTTAGGTTTAGGTTTAGATTTTAGTTTAGGTTTTTATGTTATTTTATCCTATTATTTTATTTTGTTTAGGTTTCTTTTATTTAATTTATTTTTAGGTTTTATTTACTTTAAGTTTAGGTTTTAGGTTTTATGGTCAGGGTTTAGGAGTCAGTTGAGGGAGTGGGTTTGGTTGGTTATTTTAGAGTTAGGATTTAGGTTTCACTGTTTAGTGTTTAGTCTTTAGTGTTTAGCTTTGTGGTTTAGGTCAGTTAGGATAGGGTTAGTTTCAAGAGATTTATGATTTACAATTGGCATTAGTGTTTAGGGTTTAGAGATTTATTTTATGATTTGTTTATGGTTTAGACTGGGTGGGTTGGTGGTTTACTAGTGGAGTTTTTATGGTTTATGATTTATGGTTTAGTTGGTTTAAGGATTTAGATTTAGGGTTTAGGATTAGTTTAGGGTTTAGGTGGGGTTAGAGGTTTAGGGTTTAGGGGAGGGATGGTTTAGGAGTTTAGGGTTTATATTTTATTTTAATTAAGCAAATGAAATTTAGGTTTATTTAGTTTTACTTATTTTAGTTTATTTTATTTTCTATTATATAAGTTTATTTTTAATTTTTATAGTTTATTTTATTTATTTTAAGTTTATTTATTTTAGTTTGGTTTCTTATTTTAGTTTATTTTTTTATGCTCAGTTTTAGGTTTAGTTTTATGTTTATTTTTCAGTTTTATTTTATTTTATTTTATTTTTTTTAGGTTTAGGATTTTTTATTTTTAGGTTTAGGTTGAGGTTTTTAATTTATTTTTTTAGGTTTAGGTTTTAGGTTTTTATTTTAGGTTTATTTTTAAGTTTTTTTTTTAATTTAGGTTTAATTTTAGTTTATTTTATTTTATTTAATTTAGGGTTCAGGTTTAGTTTATTTTAGGTTTAGGTTTATGTTTTATTTATTTTATTTTATTTTAGTTTAGTTTTGGTTTATGTTTATTTTATTTTGTTTATTTTAGGTTTGGTTTTTTTTTAGTTTAGTGTGTAGGTTTTATTTTTTATTTATTTTAAGATATTATTTTTTGGTTTATTTTTTAGGTTTTGATTTTTATTTAGTTTTTATTTTATTTCATTTTTATTTTACATTTAGTTTTACTTTATTTAGGTTTTTTATTTATAAGCTTATTTTATTTTTTAATTTAGTTTAGGTATTTATTTATTTTATTTTAGTTTAGTTTTTATTTTTTATTTTATTTTAGTTTTATGTTTAGGTTTATGTTTTGGTTTATGTTTTTATTTTATTTTATTATTTTATTTAGGTTTAGGTTTTTTAATTTTATTTTTAGGTTTTATTTAGTTTAGGTTTTTAGGTTTTAGGGTTTATGGTTTAGTGTTTAGGGTTTGGGGTTTAGGGTTTATGGTTTTAGGGTTTTAGGGTTTAGGGCTTAGGGTTTAGTGTTTAGGGTTTAGGGTTTTATTGTTTAGGGTTTAGGGATTAGGGTTTAGGGTTGTAGGTTTAGGGTTTAGGGTTTAGGGTTAGTTTTAGGGTTTGTGGTTTAGGGTTAGGATTTTTTAGGTAAAGCTGTGATTTAGGTTTATTTAGTTTATTTAGTTTGTTTTCTATTTTAGTTTAGTTTATTTTTATTTTTTTATTTTATTTAGTTTAGTTTATTTATGGAGTGTAATTTTAGTTGTAGAAGTTATGGTGGTAGTGTTATGACATTAAGTGAAGAAGTCATTAAAAAGAGTGAGTGATTCAAATTTTTTGGCTCTATTATTCCAAGTGATTGTGAAATAGATGGACATGTTATCTATAAAATTCAGGTTGGATGGTTGAAGTGGAGCAATGCATCTAGCCTTTGTATGATAGAAAAGTATCACTTAAACTTAAGGGAAAAGTTTATAAGATGGTGTAGAGATCTGCAATGATTTATGGTCTAATGTTGGCCAATAAAAGAGAAGCATGAGACTAAGTTAAGTGTTGCAGAGATGAGGATGCTTAGGTGGATGAGTGGCTTTACTCTTAGAGATAAAATGCAGAATGTGTATGTTTGGGAAAAGTTGGAGTAGCTCCAGTTGTAGATAAAATTATAGAGAGTGGCTTTAGATGGTTAGGCCACATGAAGCGTTGGTCATCCAATGACCCGGTTTGGAGAGTAGATGCATTGGATTTTCTTTGTGTTAAGAAAGGTAGAGGTTGACCTAAAAAGTCATGGTTAAGATGTATAAAAAATGGCCTAATTAAATTGAATGAGCATTTGGCACATAATAGGACACAATGGAGATGAAGGATTCATGTAGCCGACCCCACTTAGTGGGATAATGGCTTATTATTATTGTTGTTGAAGTATAGTTTATTTATTTTAGGTTTATTTATTTTAGTTTAGGTTTTTTATTTTAGTTTATTTTTTAGGTTTAGGTTAGGTTTAGTTTTTTTTTAGTTTAGGGTTTATAGTTTATTTATTTTTAGGTTTATTTTCTTTATTTCATTTTAGGTTTAATTTTTATTTTATTTAGGGTTTTTATTTCTTAGTGTAGTTTAGGGTTTTATTTAATTTATTTTAGTTTAGTTTTTATTTTTTAATTTATTTTTTTTAGGTTTAAGTTTAAGTTTTAGTTTCAGTTTTTATTGTATTTTATATTATTATCTTATTTTTTATTTATTTTATATTTTGGCTTTATTTAGTTTAGGTTAGTCTATTTTATTTAGTTTATTTAGGTTTTGGTTTAGTTTTTTAGTTTATTTTAGGTTTAATTTATTTTATTTTAGGTTTATGTTTTTTTTTAATTTAGGCTTTAGGTTTTAATTTTTATTTATTTTTCTATTTTATTATAGGGATTATTTTTTAGGTTTAGATTTTTATTTAGTTTTTATTTTATTTTATTTTAGATCTATTTTATTTTTTATTTTATGTTTAGTTTTAATTTTAGTTAGGTTTTTATTTTTTTTATTTTTTATTTAGGTTTAGGTTTTTTTAATTATTTTATTTTTAAGTTTTATTTATTTTAGGTTTTTAGGGTTTAGGGTTTAGTGTTTAGGTGTTCTGGTTTAAGTTTTTATTATTGTAGGTTTTAGGGTTTAGGATTTAAGGTTTTAGGGTTTATGGCTTAGGATTTAGGGATTAGGGTTTAAAGTTTAGGGTTTTAAGATTTAGGGGTTAGGGTTTAGGGTTGTAGGTTTAAGGTTTAGGGTTTAGGGTTTGAGATTAATTTTAAGGTTTAGGGTTGAGGGTTAGGTTTATTTTTTTCTAAATTAAGTAAACTGGTAGGTTTAGGTTTATCTAATTTATTTAGTTTTTTAATTTATTTTTATTTTCATTATTATTTTTTTATTTATGTTTATTTTTTATTTAGTTTAGTTTATTTTTGGATTGTAATTTTAGTTGTAAAAGTTATAGTGGTGGTGTTGTCACATTAGGTGAACAAGTCATTAAAAAGAGTGAGTTATTCAGATATTTAGGCTCTATTGTTCAAAATGATGGTGAAATAGATGGAGATGTTATTAGTAGAATTCATTTTGGATGGTTGAAGTGGAGTAATGCATCTAGTCTATTGTGATAGAAAGCATAAACTTAAGGAAAAATTTTATAAGTGGTAAGAAGAATGATTTATGGTGTAGAATGTTGGCAAATAAAAGAGAAGCATGAGAGACTAAGTGCGAGAATGTTCCGTGTATGAGTGGCTTTACTCTTAGAGATAAAATGCGAACTGTATGTTGGGAAAAATTTTGGAGTAGCTCAATGGATAAATTTGGGAGTAGCCTTTGATGGTTTGGCCACATAAAGTGTCGGCTATCCAATGACCCGTTTAAGAGAGTAGATGCATTAGATTTGCTTTATGTTAACGGTAGAGGTAGACAAAAAAGACATGGTTAAGATTTATATAAAATGACCTTAGTATACTTGAATTGAATGAGAATTTGACACATAATAGGACACAATAGTGGGATAATGGCTTGTTGTTGTTGTTGTTGTTTAGTTTATTTATTTTAGGTTTATTTATTTTAGTTTTGGTTTTTTTATTTTAGTTTATTTTTTAGGTTTAAGTTTAGGTTTAGATTTATTTTTTAGTTTAGTTTTATTTTTATTTTATTTTTTAGGCTTAGGTTTTATTTTTTATTTTTAGGTTTAGGTTTAGGTTTTTATTTTATTTTTTTAGGTTTATTTTTAGGTTTTATTTTCTAGTTTAGGTTTAGGTTTAATTTTAATTTATTTTATGTTATTTAGGGTTTAGGGTTAAGTTTAGGTTTAGTTTATTTTAAGTTTAGGTTTAGGTTTTATTTATTTTAGTTTTGTTTTTTAGTTTAGGTTTAGGTTTATTTTATTTTAAGTTTAGTTCTTTTTTTAGTTTAGGGTTTAGGTTTTATTATTTATTTATTTTTAGTTTTATTTTTTAGGTTTAGGTTTTTATTTAGTTTTTATTTTATTTTATTTTAGCTTTATTTTAATTTTATTTTAGGTTTAGTTATTATTTTATTTAATTTTTTCTTTTTTTAGTTTTTTAGGTTTTTATTTATTTTATTTTAGTTTAGTTTTATTTTATTTTATTTTCTTTTAGGTTTTAGTTTAGGTTTTTTATTTTTATTTTGGTTTAAGTTTTTTATGTATTCTATGTTTATGTTAAATAGGGTTATTTAGACGGATAAGAAGTTATCCATAAACTAGAATTAGGTTAGATCTTGATATAGGTACTCTTAGTAAATTAATGGAATTAATAGATATTAAGGTTCATAGAAGATAAATATTTTATGTGTTAACTAAATGGGTTGGGAGAAAGAAGAAGTAGATTGATAGTTTAGGTTTTAAACTTTGATATTAGGTAAAAGTCGAACTAGAAATTTAGGTGTGATTATAGATAAAAGTTTGAAGGATAATGTTATAATTATTAATAAATGTAAGATAGAATTATAGCTTTAAAGGTATTGTTGATACTAAGATTATCAATATAAGTTTATGCTTTAAGTAGGTTTGGAGGTAAGTTTAAAGAAAAAATTTTGGAATGAATTAGAGGATTAATACAAAGATACCTCTTGAAGAAAAGTATTTATTGGATGAGATTTAAATGGATATATTGGTAGTGTTTAGAAGATTTTAAAAGTATTCATGGTGGTTATGGATTTGGAGTGACTTTGAAGAAGGTAGACTATATTAGATTTTTTTTCTTTATGATTTTGTAGTTTAACACTTTATTTATGAAAAGAGATGAACATATTATTACTTATAAAATGGATGTAGTAAAACAAGATTGATAATTTTTGATAAGAATAGATTTTAGATTATAAAGATTTAGGTCATAGTGAAAATCTAAGTTCGATTGTTAGTTTTAGATTTTAAGATTAGGTTTAAGAGTTTATTGTCATAGAATTAGATGGGGACACTTAAAGAACACAAATAAAATATTTTTTTATTTAGAGATTAGAATTTGGGATGTTCATGAGGAAGCTAACATTATGTGGGAAAAAATAGTTGAAATTAAGCAAGTTGCTATGTGCTTGGAGAATCAAAGGAAAAGCTTCTTTTAATAAGAATAGTTTTTGGTGGAGTCGAGTGTTAGAAAGATAAAAAATAGTATTGTTATACTTGGTTTAGATGTAAAGTAGAGAATTGGGAAAGTATATATAGATTCTAAGAAAGCAATATATGATGCAATAATTTAGTTTTAGTGATTTATACAATAGATTAGATACCAAAGAAGGTGAAAGATGTATATAAGTTTAGAAAGACATAAGAGAAGTAAAGACATAGTTTAGTTTTATTAAGGATGAAAATAATAAAATGCTTTTTTTAGAAAAGGATATTGAAAATAGGTGGATGAGGTATTTTATTTTCTTTTCAATGAAGGATTTATTGATTGATTTTATTTATTTAGATTTATTTTTATCATCATTATATTTAGTTTAAGCTTTAAAGAAAATGAAATGTAGCAGTTATTATAGAAGTTTGGAAATGTTTAGGAGATCAGAATTTTTTTGGCTTACAAATCTTTTTAATGTCATTTTAAAGACTAAAGATGCAAGAGTGAGAAAGAGTTTGTTGGTTTATTTAAGAATAAAGGTGATTATGCAAATTATAGGAATTAAGTTAATGTGCCATATATTTAGAGAGTAATTGAGCATAGGTTACGATGTGATTAGTTTTTCAATTTGGTTTAGGGTAAATCTTTATGGATTTTATACATTATTAAGGGTTTGATGGAGAAGCATTAGGAAAGTAGGATATACATATGATATTTATTGATTTAGAAAGCTTATGATAAATTTTCAAGAGATGTTCTTTGGAGAGTTTAGAGAAAGGAGTTAATATTGGTTATATTAGTCATTTATGTATAGTTTACTTGTGTCCAAACACAAGGAGGATTGACAAAATATTTTTATTTGGTTGGAATACATCAAGGATACTTTAAGCCCTTATCTTTTTTACTTTAGTTATGGATGTTCTTACAAGGCATTTACAAGAAGATGTATTTGTATGCTATTTTCTTGTTGATAAGACTAGAGTTTAACTTTATGGAGGTCAACTTAGAGTTTAGGTTTTCATTTAGTAGATCTAAAATAATATATGGAGTGTAATTTTAGTTGTAGAAGTTTATAGTAGTGTTGTGACATTAGGTGAACAAGTCATTAAGAGTGAGCGTTTTATATTTAGGCTCTATTGTTCAAAATGATGGTGAAATAGATGGAGATGTTATTAGTAGAATTCAAGTTGGATGGTTGAAGTGGAGGAATGCATCGGCATTATGTGTAGAAAAGTTCCACTTAAACAGGAAAATTTTATAAGATGGTGGTAAGAGGCAATGACTTATGTGCAGAATGTTGGCCAATAAAGAGAAGCATAAGACTAAGTTAAGTGTTTAGATGAGGATGCTTAGGTGGATGAGTGGCTTTACTCTTAGAGATAGAATGCAAAATGAGTATATTCGGGAAAAAGTTGGAGTAGCTCCGGTGGTAGATAAGATTGGGAGAGTTCCTTTGATGGTTTGGCCACATAAAGCGTCGGTTTAATGACATTAGGAGTAGATGCATTAGATTTGCCTTATGTTAAGAAAAGTAGAGGTAGACTAAAGACTTGGTTAAGATATAAAATGATCTTAGTATACTTGATTTAAATGAGAATTTGACACATAATAGGACACAATGGAGAAGAAGGATTCATGTAAACTAGTGGGATTAAAATATTATTATTTTATTATTGTATGTTTATTTTATTTAATTTATATTTAGGTTTTAATTTTAGTTTAGTATAGTTTTGTTAGGTTTAGGGTTTAGTTTAGGTTTATTTAGTTTATTTATTAGGTTTATTTAAGTTTAGGTTTAGGGTTTAGGTTTAGGTTTTAGGATTAGTTTAGGTTTAGGTTTAGGTTTAGTTTAGTGTTTAGGTTTATTTTAGGTTTTATTTTTAGTTTAGGTTTAGGTTTAATTTAATTTATTTAGGTTATTTAGGGTTTAGGTTTAAGTTTAGGTTAGTTTAAGTTTAGGATTAGGTTTAGTTTTATTTAGTTTTTTTAGGTTTTATTTAGTTTAGGTTTATTTTAGTTTATTTTAGTTTAGGTTTTAGGGTTTAGGGTTTAGGGTTTGTTTAGGGTTAGGGTTTATTTTAGTTTATTAATTTTAGGGTTTAGGGTTTATTTAGGGTTTTTATTTTTTTTTTTTTTAGATTTAATTTATTTTAGGTTTATTTAGTTTATTTAGTTTATTGAGTTTGTTTTTTTATTTATTTTAGGTTTATTTTAGGATTATTTTATTTATATTTTACATTTAGTTTTTATTTTATTTTATTTTTTATTCCTAGCTTTATTTTATTTTTTAATTTAGTTTAGTTTTTATTTATTTTATTTTTATGTTATATTTTGTTTAGGTTTTTAAGGTTTAGGGTTTAGGGTTTAGTTTTAATATTTAGGGTTTTAGGGTTTAGGGTTTAGGGTTAGGGTTAGGGTTTAGGGTTTAGGGTTTAGGGTTAGTGTTTAGGATTAGGGTTTAGATTTAGAGTTTTAGGTTTTGTTTAGGTTTAGGGTTAGTTTACAAGTTTAGGTTTAGGTTTTATAGTTTTAGATTATAGTTTATTAGTTTAGAGTTTAGGGTTTAGGGTTTTAAGGTTTAGGAGTTTAGTTTAGGTTTAGTTTAGGTTTAGGTTTAAGTTTAGTTTAGGAGTTTAGGTTAGTTTAAGGTTTAAGTTTAGGAGTTTTAGTATTTTATAGTTTAAATTTAAACTTTAAGTTTTAAGGTTTAGGGTTTAGTTTAAGGTTTAGTTTAATTTTTGCATTTAAGGTTTAAGTTAGGTTGAGGTTAAGTTAAGTTTAGGGTTTAAAGTTTAAGGTTTAGATTAAGTTTAGGATGGTAAGGTTTATATAGTTATTTAGGTTTAGTTATAGTTTTAGGGTTTAGGGTTGATAATTTAGGGTTTAGGGTTTAGGGTTAGGTTTTAGAGTTTAAGTTTAGGGTTTAGGTTTAGGTTTGGGGTTTTTTTTTAGTTAGGGTTTATGGTTTAGGATTTTGGGTTTTGGGTTTAGTTAGGTTTTAGAGTTTAAGGTTTAGAGTTAGTTTTAAATATAGTGTTAAGATTTTTTTATTTCTTTATTTATTTTTTTATTTTATTTTTTTAAAATTATACAAATTGTTAGGTTTAGGCTTATTTAATTTTATTTATTTTAGTGTATTTTATTTAAATTTTTGATTTAGGTTTATTTTTATTTTTATTTAGTTTATTTATTTTAGGTATTTTTATTTTTGTTTATTTTTTATTTTAGATTTTTTTTTTGGTTTCGGTTTAGGTTTGTTTTTTTAGTTTAGTTTAATTTTTCTATTATTTTTTAGGTTTAGGTTTTATTTTTTATTTTTTAGGTTTAAGTTTAAATTTTGATTTTATTTTATTCGATTTAGGTTTTAGGTTTTTATTTTAGGTTTATTTTTAAATTTTATTTTTTATTTTAGTTTTAGGCTTTTTTTAATTTATTTTATTTTATTTAGTTTAGGTTTAAGTTTAGGTTTATTTTATTTTAGGTTTAGGTTTTTTTTTTTTTTAGTTTAGTTTATTTTTGTTTAGTTTTAGGTTTATTTTATTTCAATTTTAGGTTATAGTTTTTTTTATTTATTCTTAGGGTTTATTTTTAGGTTTATTATTTAGGTTTAAGTTTTTATTTAATTTTAATTTTAATTTTTTTAGGTTTATTTTATTTTTATTTTAGGTTTACTTTTTATTTTATTTAGTTTAGGTAAGATTTTTAGCTTTTTAGGGTTTAGGATTTATGGTTTAGTGTTTAGGGTGTGTTTAAGGTTTACGGTTTATAGTTTTGGGTTTTGGGTTATTTTTTTAGGTTTAAGGTTTATGGTTTAGGGTTTAGTGTTTACGTTTTATGGTTTATGATTTAGGGTTTAGGGTTTTAGGGTTTATGATTTTAGGGATTAGGGTTTATGGTTTAAGTTTTAAGATTTTTAGGGTTTAGGGTTTAGGGTTCAGGTTTTCGTTTAGGCTTTATGGTTTATGGTTTTTTTTAATAGAGTACAAATTCAAATTTATTTTCTTATTGATTTATAGTAACACACAAGTTTTAGAGCATAGATAAAAATGAAGGCATTCAATAACCTTAGATAACTTGATTCTATAAAGGTTTTTTTAGATCAAATGGGTCATCATTTCTAGTTTAACCACGACCTTAGGATTAACCTAGGTTCCTACCACCACTTTATTGTTGATCCCATCATTTATAATGTTGCCTTTGCTTTTATTTAGGTGAGTCTTGTTATGATGTTTATCAGTTCTACCCATTCTTAGGGTTTAGGTTTAGTTTTGGTTTATTAGGTTTTAGGGTTTAGGTTTATTTTTTAATTTATTTAGTTACTTTAGCTTTAGGCTTAGGGTTTGGGGTTTAGGGTTTAGGGTTTAGTGTTAGGGTTTAGGGTTTAGGGTATTAGGGTTAATGCTTTTAGGGTTAAGGGTTTAGGGTTTAGGGTTTAGAATTGTAGGTTTAGGGTTTAGGGTTTAGGATTTAGGGTTTATCTTTTTTTTTGATTAAGTAAACCTGTAGGTTTAGGTTTATTTAGTTTATTTTATTTTTTATTTATATTTAGGTTTATTTTTTATTTTTATTTAGTTTAGTTTATTTATTTTAAGTTTAATTATTTTAGTTTAGGTTTTTTATTGTAGTTTCTTTTTTAGGTTTTGGTTTAGGTTTATGTTTATTTTTTAATTGAGTTTTATTTTATTTTATTTTTTAGGTTTAGGTTTTATTTTTTAGGTTTAGTTAGTTTATTTTATTTGATTTAGTTTTACTTAGTTTAAGTTTAGGTGTTGGTTTATTTATTTTAGTTTAATTATTTTATTTTATTTATTTTATATTTTAGGTTTAGGGTTATTTTAGTTTTGGATTTAGGTTTTATTATTTATTTATTTTTAGGTTTTGTTTTAAGGTTTATTTTTTAGGTTTAGGTCTTTATTTAGTTTTCATTTTATTTTATTTTAGGTTTATTTTATTTTTACTTTACATTTAGTTTTTATTTTATATAGGACTTTGTTCTTAGGTTTATTTTATTCTTTAGTTTAGTTTAGCTTTTATTTATTTTTTTTAGTTTATTTTTATTAGTTCATTTTATTTTATTTTTTAGGTTTAGGTTTAGGCTTTAGTTTAGGTTTTTCACATTATTTTATTTTTTATTTTATTTAGGTTTAGGTTTATTTATTTATTTTATTTTTTGGTTTTATTTAGTTTAGGTTTAGGTTTTTAGGTTTTTAGGGTTTAGGGCTTAGGATTTAGGGTTTCAATTTATGGTTTTAGGGTTTAAGATTTAGGATTAGGGTTTAAGGTTTAGGGTTTAATGTTTGGGTTTTAGGGTTTAGGGTTTTTAAAATTTTTGGTTTAGGGTTAGGTTAGGGTTTAGGTTCTTAGGGTTTAGGTTTGTTTAGTTTAAGTTTATAGTTTAGGTTTTAGTTTAGGATTTAGGGTTTTAGGGTTTATAGTTTATGGTTTAGGGTTAGTTTAAGGTTTAGGCTTTAGGGTTTTAGGGTTTAGGGTTTAGGGTTTAGTGTTTAAGGTTTAGGGTTTAGGGTTTAGGGTTTAGTATTTAGGGTTTAGGGTTTAAGGTTTAGGGTTTAGGGTTTAGGGTTTAGGGTTTTAGTTTAGGGTTTATTTAGTTTAGGTTTAGTTTAGTTTTAGGGTTTAGGTTTAGGGTTATTTTTAGGTTTAGGTTAGTTTATTTTATTTTATTTATTTGAGTTTATTTATTTTTTTATCTTTATTTAGGTTTATTTTATTTTATTTAGTTTTGTTTATTTATTTTAGATTTATTTATTTTAGTTTAGATTTTTTATTTTAGTTTATTTTTGAGGTTTATGTTTTTTTTAGTTTAGTTTTATTTTTATTTTATTTTTTAGGTTTAGGTTTTATTTGTTATTCTAAGGTTTAGGTTTATGTTTTTATTTTACTTTTTTAGGTTTAGGTTTTAAGTTTTTGTTTTAGGTTTATTTTATGTTTAGGTTTATTTTTAGTTTATTCTATTTTGTTTAGTTTAGGGTTTAGGTTTCATTTATTTTTGGTTTAGGTTTAGGTTTTTATTTATTTTAGCTTAGTTTATTTGATTTTAGGTTTATGTTTATTTTATTTTGTTTATTTTAGATTTAGGTTTTTTTTTAAGTTTAGGGTTTAGGTTTTTTATTTTTTTTATTTTTTAGTTTAGGTTTTATTTAGTTTTATTTTATTTTATTTTTCAATTACTTTATTTTTATTTTGTTTAGTTTTTATTTTATTTAGTTTTTTTATATTTATGTTTATTTTATTTTTAGTTTTGTTTAGGTACTTATTTATTTTATTATATTTTAGTTTTTATTTTTTATTTTATTATATTTTTAGGTTTAGGTTTAAGTTTCAGTTTAGGTTTAGGTTTAGATTTTATTTTAGGTTTTTATTCTTTTTAATTTTTTTTATATAAGATTTGGTTTTTTATTTATTTTATTTTTATGCATTATTTAGTTTTACGTTTAGGATTTTAGGTTTTAGGGTTTTATTTAGGGTTTAGAGCAGGGTTTAGGGTTTAGATTTAGGGTTATAGGTTTTAGGGTTTAGGTTTAGGGTTTAGGGTTTTGGGGTTTAGGTTTTAGGTTTAGGGTTAAGGTTTAGGTTTATTAGGGTTTAGGTTTAGGGTTTAGGGTTAGGGTTTTTTATATATTTAAATTAAGTAAACTAGTAGGTTTAAGTTTATTTGGTTTATTTTTTTGTTTAATTTAGTTTATTTTATTTTTTTATTTTTATTTAGGTTTATTTTTATTTTTATTTAATTTTGTTTATTTATTTGAGTATACATTTTTTATTTTAGTTTATTTTTTAGGTTTAGGTTTAGGTTTATTTTTTAGTTTAATTTCATTTTTATTTTATTTTTTAGGTTTAGAGTTTTTTTTTTTTAGATTTATGTTTAGGTTTTATTTTATTTTTTTTTAGGTTTAGGTTTAGGTTTTATTTTAATTTATTTTAGGTTTATTTTAAGGTTTAGATTAATTTTGTTTATTTTATTTTTTTATGGTTTAGGTTTAGGATTAGGTTTAGTTTATTTTAGGTTTACGTTTAGGTTTTATTTTTTTAGTTTAGTTTATTTTAGTTTAGGTTTATGTTTATTTTTTATTTTAGGTTTAGTTTTCTTGTTTAGGGTTTAAGTTTTATTTTTTAATTATTTTAGGTTTATATTTAGGTTTAGATTTTTTATTTAGTTTTATTTTACTTTATTTAGTTTATTTTATTTTATTTTATATTTAGATTTTATTTTATTTAGGTTTTATTTTTAGTTTAGTTTAGGTTTTTATTTATTTTATTTTAGTTTAGTTTTTATTTTTTATTTTATTTTATTTTTAGGTTTAGGTTTAGGTTTTAGTTTAGGTTTAGGTTTTATTTTATTTTTCTTTTTTTTTTTGTTTAAGTTTTTTATTTATTTTATTTTTAGGTTTTGTTTAGTTTAGGTTTAGGCTTTTAGCTTTGTAGTGTTTAGGGTTTAGGGTTCAGGGTTTAAGTTTAGGGTTTAGGGTTTGGGGAAGAGGGTTTAGGGCTTAGGGTTTAGGGTTTAGGTTTTAAATTTTAGGGTTTAGTTTAGGTTTAAGGTTTAGGGTTTAGGGTTTAGGGTTTAGGTTTAGGGTTTAGAGTTTTGGTTTTAGTCTAGGTTAAAGTTTTAGTTTAGGGTTTTGGATTTTCTTCTAATTGGGAACAAACTAAGATTCAACATTTCTTCTTTTGAGTTCATCAACCAAGTAACAAACCAAGTTTTCTAAGACACTATGTAGATAATAAATGAGAATGCATAGAAAATAAAAACAGTAGAACTATCTCTATAAAGACACAATTCATAGTTCGTATCGGTCATTCTTTTCTCTAGTTCCCATGAACCACGGTCTCAGAGTTGCGTATCTACCATCAAATCCGATCTCTCCCTCTTTAACCTCAGTCCCTCCTCTTGATAACCACCATAGCTCCACCACCTCCATATTTCACCTCGGATCACCATCACTTAATTTATGCCTTTGCCTCGCCTTGGATCTAGGGAGTTTGTTATGATGTTCTGTCAAGGTTATGATCTTAGGGTTTAGATTTATTAGGTTTTATTGTTTAGGTTTATTTTTAATTTATTTAGTTACTTTAGGTTTAGGTTTAGGGTTTAGGTTTAGGTTTGGGGTTTAGGGTTGGTTTAGGGTTTATTATTAGTGTTTAGGTTTAGGGTTAGGGTTTAGGGTTTAGGATTTAGGCTTTAGGGTTTAGGGTTTAGGGTTTAGTGTTTAGCTTTTAGTGTTTAGGGTTTAGGGTTTAGGGTTTATGGTTTAGTGTATAGGTTTTTTAGGGTTTAGGGTTTATAGTTTAGAATTGTAGGTTTAGGGTTTAGGGTTTCAGGTTAGTTATAGGGTTTAGGGTTTACGGTTTAGGATTTAAGGTTTATGGTTTAGGAATTTTTAAAATTAAGTAAATTGGTAGGTTTAGGTTTATTTAGATTATTTAGTATATTTTATTATTTATTTTAGTTTAGTTTATTTTTTATTTTATTTAGGTTTATTTTATTTTTATTTAATTTAGTTTTTTTTTATTTTAGGTTTATTTATTTAGTTTAGGTTTTATTTTAGTTTATTTTTTAGGTTTAGGTTTAGGTTTATGCTTATTTTATAGTTAGGTTTATTTTAGCTTTAATTTTTAGGTTTAGGTTTTATTTTTTATTTTTAGGTTTAAGATAAGGTTTTTATTTTATTTTTTTAGGTTTAGGTTTAAGGTTTTAATTTTGTTTTATTTTTAGGTTTATTTTTTTTAATTTAGGTTTAGTTTATTTTTAGTTTATTTTATTTTATTTAGGGTTTAGCTTTAGGTTTAGTTTTTAGTTTAGGTTTTTCTTTTCTTTTATTATTTTATTTTATTTTTATCTTGGTTGCTTTTAGATTTTATTTAGTTTAATTTTAGTTTTTTAGCTTTTTATGGTTTAGGATTTAGGGTTTGGGGTTTAGGGTTTAGAGTTTAGAGTTTAGGGTTTAGGGTTTAGGGTTTAGGGTTTAGGTTTAGGGTTTAGGGTTTAAGGTTTAGGATTTTAGGGTTTAGGGTTTAGGGTTTACGGTTTAGTGTTTAGTGTTTAAGGTTTTTAGGCTTTACGGTTTAAGGTTTATGGTTTAGGTTTTAATTCTAGGGTGCAGGTTTTAGTTTAGGGTTTAGGGTTTTTTTTTAATCGAGAATAAATTTAGATTCAACATTTCTTCTTTTCAATTTCATCAAGTAACACACAAGTCTAAGACACAAAGAGATAGATAAAAATGAGCATGCATGAGCAAATCAAAAACCTTAGATAATTAGAACTCTCTCTTGTAAAAAACAAGTTCCATAAGTAGCAGATCGGATCGATCATTTTTTATTCTCATTCCCATCAAATAACCTCGACCTCTTGAGTAGAGATCCACCATGATATTCCGATCTCTCCATCACACCATAGATGTAACCTCCAATGCTCCTCTCTCCTCCATAACCACCACTACTCCAACCACCACCTTAATATCCACGCACCTCTAGATCCCCAACCACTGCGATGGCCTCGCCTTAGCCTCCATTGTAGATCTAGGCGAGCACAGTTGTGATGACGTTCTGCCATCAAGGTTCAATTCTTAGAGTTTAGGTTTAGGTTTATTAGGCTTTAGGTTTAGGTTTATTTTTTAATTTATTTAGTTACTTTAGGTTTAGGGTTTAGGGTTTAGGGTTTAGGGTTGTAGGTTTAGGGTTTAAGGTTTAGGATGTAGGGTTTAGGGTTTAGAGTTTAGGGTTTTAGGGTTTATGTTTTTAGGGTTTAGAGTTTAGGATTAAGGTTTAGGGTTTATGGTTTAGGGTTTTTTAGGGTTTAGGGTTTAGGTTTTAGATATATTGTTCAAATTTAGTTTAGGGTTTAGGGTTTTTTATTTTTTTTTAATAGAGAACAAATTAGGATCTAACATTTCTTCTTTTCAATTTCATCAACCAAGTAACACACCAAGTTTTGTAAGACACAAGCGATGACATAGATAAAAAATGAGCACACAAAGAGCAAATCAAAACTTTAGATAAAAAATCATTATAAAGAGATTTCCATAGCGGGTCGGATCGATTCTTTTCTCTAGTTCCCATTAGAACCACCCGACTCTCAGTGGCGGATCCACCATCATATCCTGGTCTCTCCCTCACCACCACCAGGCTATAACCTCCATGCTCTCTGCCTCCACCACCATTTGCTCCACCACCTCCATATCCACCGGCACCTAGATCTCCCACCACTATGATAACCATTTGCCTTCCTCTCCACTTGGATCTGGAGCTTGGTTGATGGTGATGTTCTTATGATCAAGGTTCTGCCCATTCTTAGGGTTTAGGTTTAGGTTTAGCTTTATTAGGTTTTAGGGTTTAAGTTTACTTTTAAATTTATTTAGTTACTTTAGGTTTAGGTTTAGGGTTTGGGGTTTAGGGTTTAGGGTTAGGGTTTAGAGTTTAGGGTTTAGGGTTTAGGGTGTAGGGTTTAGGGTTTAAGGTTTAGGGTTTAGGTTTAGTTTAGGTTTAGAGTTTAGTTTAGGGTTTAGGGTTTAGAGTTTAGGTTTAGGGTTTAGGATTTTCTTTTATTTTTTATTTTTATTCTTTTTTTTTTATTTTTTTTTAAATTAAGTAAACTTCGTAGGTTTAGATTTATTTAGTTTATTTAGTTTTTTTATTTGTTTTTATTTATATTATTTTTTTAGTTTTTTTTATTTATATTTAGAGTTTATTTATTTTAGTTTAGGTTTTATTTTAGTTTATTTTTTGGGTTTAGGTTTTGGTTTAGGTTCATTTTTTAGTTTAGTTTTTTTTTAATTTTATTTTTTATTTTAGGTTTAGGTTTAGGTTTTTATTTTATTTTTTTAAGTTAAGCTTTTAGGTTTATTTTAAGGTTTTATTTTTTTAGTTTAGGTTTAGGTATAGTTTATTTCTTTTAGGTTTAGGTATTATTTATTTTAGTTTAGCTTTAGGTTTATTTTTTATTTATTTTAGGTTTAGGGTTTTTTTAGGTTTATGGTTTAAGTTTTATTTTTATTTATTTTTAGGTTTTATTTTAGGTTTTTTATTTTTAGGTTTAGGTTTTTTAGTTTTATTTTTTTTATTTTTTTTTTAGGTTTAGTTTTATTTTATTTAGGTATTTTATTTTAGTTTAGTTTAGGTTTTTATTTATTTATTTTATTTTAATTTTTATTTTATTTTCTTTATAGGTTTAGGTTTAGGTTTTTTGGTTTAGTTTAAGTTTTAGTTTAGGTTTTTTTATTTTATTTTTAATTTATTTTGGTTTAGGTTTTTTTATTTATTTATTGTTTAGGTTTAAGTTTTTAGCTTTTTAGGGTTTAGGGTTTAGGGTTAGTTTCGGGTTTAGGGTTTAGGGTTTATGGTTTAGGGTTTAGGGTTTAGGGTTTAGGTTTTAGGATTTAGGGTTTAGGATTTAGGGTTTTATGGTTTAGGGTTTAGGGTTTAGGGTTTAGGGTTTAAGTTTTAGGTTTAAAGTTCTGGTTTTATTTTAGGATAGGATTTTTTTTTAGCAGAGAATAAATTTAGATTCAGCATTTCTTCTTTTCGATTTCATCAACCAAGTAACATAGCAAGTTTTTAAGACACAAGAGACAACATAGATCAAAATTGAGCATGTATAGAGCAAATCAAAAACCTTAGATAACTAAAATCATCTACTGTAAAGACACAGTTCCATATGTAGTAGATCGGATTGGTCGTTCTTCAATTTCTCTAGTTCCCATCAGAACCACCCCGATCTCTCAAGTAGTGGGATCCACCATCACATCCTCGGTCTCCCTCCGCTACCACCATGGTAACTTTGTTGCTCCTCCACCTCCATAACCACCATTGCTCGACCACCACCTCCATATCCACTAGCACCTCAGATCCCCACCACCGTGATAGCGCCACCTGCGTTCACCTCCACTTGCAGATCTAGAGCCTAGTTGTGAGGCGCCCATTCTTAGGGTTTAGGTTTAGGTTTAGGTTTATTAGGTTTTATGGTTTAGGTTTAATTTTTAATTTATTTATTTACTTTAGGTTTAGGTTTAGGGTTTGGAGTTTAGGGTTTATGGTTTAGTGTTTAGGTTTTCAGGTTTTATGCTTTTAAGGTTTAGGCGTTACGATTAGGGTTTAGGGTTTAGGGTTTAGAGTTTAGTGTTTAGCTTTTAGGGATTTAGGGTTTAGGGTTTTTTTGGGTTGGGTTAGATTAAGTTTTAGGGTTTTAAGGTTTAGGGTTTAAGGTTTAGGTTTAGGTTTAGGGTTTGTGGTTTAAGGTTTTAGGGTTATTTAGGATTTAGGGTTTAAGGTTTAGAGTTTAGGGTATTTTTTTGGTGGGGGGTGCATGTTAGAATTTTATTACCATCGAAGGAAAAGATACAATGTTCTTAGAAGGGTTAAAGCTCTAAAATTCTACTCCTCTCAGAGCTACAAGAAACCTAAAGAGCTAAACTTCCATCTAAGTACATTAGAAAATGAAAACAAAATAAAAGAGCAAATACAATAGAAAAAATCATAAGAGATAAAGATAGAGAGCAAGACTAAAATAAATCTTCAAAATAGTAAAAGAATGAGTCAACAATAATATAAAGAAATCACAACACACAAAGACAAAGTCATAACTAAAGGATAAGGATAAAGATAGGAAAGGAGAGTGTTGAAAGAGAATGCTCATGCTCAGTTAAGATCATCTCAAGGGGCTACAATACATATGAGCATCCAAACTTTGTAAAGAAGGGTTACAATCATATGTAATGCTACCAACCAGAGAGAAGAGGTGAGTAACATCAAAGCCATCATAGCCGACATACGATACAAGAAAACATCAAGGCCAATCAATAGTGTTATAGATCGCATTTAACAAGAGAAACCATAACAACTAGCTAGCGGAAACCACCAAACAAAAACCACAACAAACTAATCACAATAACCTAGAGTGAGTAGAACAAAGTAAAACACCAACAATAACCATTACCCAAATACCAATCAAGCTCAAACCAAGTAAAACTAGAACCATCATCATCACCCATGCGATTAATAGAGAAACCAACACAACCAAGATAGGAGCCCTCAAGCCAAAGTCCCAACAAGTAGCAGTCACCAAGCCAAACCAAGGTGAGCAACCACAAATGATTAAACAGCTCACAAATGAAACCATCAATTGAAGGAAACATAAGCTGCATCCAGTACAAATCAACATAAGACAACACAGACACACAAAAGGGGGCCAAAGGCAGCCACCAAACACCAAAAACCAAAAAGTCCAATCCAAAAGGATCAACAAAGATTCAACCAGCATAGCAAAATAGAAAATTTTCCAAGAAGAAGAAAGAAGAGGAAAAAATCAACCAACCAAGATTCTAAGGATAACTAAAGTCCTCCAACCAAAGAGCTATGTAAAATAGCCATAAGGCAACCACTAGAGAACAACCATAATAATAACCAATAAAAGAAGCATCCCTTAAAGGAAAAGTAGAAAATTGATAAAGTACCATAAAATAGAGGTCCAAATATGCACAACAACCATAGAAAGACAGTAATAGTAGCGGGACATACCAAAAAACTTCCCACAACAAAGACTAACGACATGAAGCATAATAACAACACAAAATGTGCAAATAATGCACCCAATAGAGGCTAATCTAGGAGAATAACCAAATGCAAAACCAAGGCAAAAGAAGGATCTAGCAATAAATAATAAGGAACTAGAGGCAAACCAAAAAGTAGCCGGAAATTCTTCAAAAGAAGGTTTAGAGCAACAATAATAATTCCACTAGAAATTCCACCCATCCAACCATGAAAAATAACAAAAGTAATTTGAGTTCAAGGAGGCCAACAAACCAACCACTGAAAAAATAGAATAAAGTTAGTAGAAACCATCTCATCCACCAACAACAGAGTAATAAGGCACATGATCTAGTCTCTTTAGGGAGTGAGTTTAAGGACTTAGTATCTTTCTAATAAATAAATAACCTAGTTATCTTGCATAGGCATAAAGATTTGCCTACATGTATTTAAAATTGTAGGAGTTAGTTGGCGGCCACCCCCAGGCAGTTGTAAGTCCAAGCTGTCGGGTGGTTTGTCCTCTCTTGTGGAGGCAAACCAAATACCCATTTTCACCTTAGATTTAGGTTGTGCTTCCAGCCTTCGCCGAAGCTCCCTAGATTTAGGTTCTAAGATTGCTTTTCCCCTTTTGATCCATATGCATAATTTCTCGCCTCTTAGGCATTTCCTTAATCTTGTGTTAAGGGATCTTAAGTCTAAATTTCTAATGAAAAGATCAACTCAAACAAACTAAATCAATTTCTAAAATATAAAGCCCAATTATAGGATAGTTTGAGATGCTTAGGTTTCCTAACAGCGTGGGCATCTACTTATCTTCCATTTTGGCTTAATAACTCCCTCTTTTGACCAATCCCATTTGATCTTCAAAATAAACCAATCGATTGATAGTCCTTCTATTGAAATCTTCAAAGACAATGATCATTTACCTTAATTGAGAGTTTTCTAAGGGATCTATCCATTAGGATGTAATTAACTATGGGGGCTTGCCTGTAGAACAACAAAATTTAAAATAAACCACGCATTACTTCTCCATTTGAAGTAGGGAAGAATCTCTAGTACATATGTAGACCCATCATCCTTAGGTCCTTGAGGTGATTAGGTCCATTAAAGGTAGTGACTTCTATCTTTCAAGTACACTATTCTTGATTACATACTGATCACGAATAAGTACATCTAGATCTGGTGGCATTCTAAAAGATAAATTTCTATAAGGTCTCTGTTCTTTTCTAACCAGATTTGAAGGCAACTCCCCAATAGAATTTATTCACAGATATTATAACACTAAAATAAACTAAAATGTACAATAACATTAGTAACACACCACACATTCATATGTGAAGTTATATTGTTATGTACATTAGATTTTAATATTCTTTCATATAATATATTATCTTACATTACACCTTAAAATGAATCACTTTAAGCAAAAAATTTATAAAATTTGGTTGAAAAATGAACATTTATTTGAAGGAAAAATTCCATTCTTTTGATTAAATGACACACTATAGCACACCCCCAATGATGTTCCCTAAAGTCTACCTTAAATTTGGTCAAATCCCATAATCTCATCTTATAAATCAGTGTTTTTTAAGAATTATACTACAAACTCTACTACATCATACTATAACAAACTAAAATATGTTAAACAACAGTAATACACAATAGTATGCTATAATGCATGATGCTACACTATGGTATGGCATCCTATATTATAATAAACTATAACATATTATATTATATTATATTATATTGCATATCACATCAAAGGGATTTCTTAAGATAAAAATCATAAAATTAGTCTAAACAATAAAAACTATATATTTTAGTCATATCACTTACATATTTTAAATTGAAATAATATATTATGATGCCATGCTCTACTATTATGAATTTGGCCAAATTCCTCCATTTTAAAGTCTAAATCTACATTTTTATAAATAATTCTAGTGTAAGCTTGTGCATTATTGCAAAATACTAGAATTTAAAATGCACATAATATATTATGATATGATATACTATGCTACAACTTATAATATTTATTTTTAACATAAAATCTTACTTTTAGACTATAATTGGCATATAACACCTTTGGTACTAATTCCTAATTCAAATTTAATAAATTTCATCATTTGATTTATTAAATAAATATTTTTATGATATATATTAATATAGTATATGATACCATAATATACTAAAACATTTTAAAACATCTTATAACATCCAAAAACACATCTGCTCAAATATATGATGCTACATTATCTTATAATAAATTGTATTATAATATGATTTAGGGTTAGGGTTTAGGGTTTTCAAATCTCTAATAGGCAAGTCTCTTAAAGACATTTTCTTTAGCTATAACTATGTTAGGATTAGGTCATTCTTTATATCTACTCCTAATGGCATCTTTATTCAAGGTTTAGGGTTTAGGGTTTAGGGTTAGGGTTTATAGTTAGTTTAGGGTTTAGGTTTTAGTGTTAGTTTAGGGGTTAGGGGTTAGGGTTTAGGGTTTAGGGTTTGTGGTTTTGGGTTTAGGGTTTAGGGTTGTAGTTTTAGGGTTTAAGGTTTATGGTTTTAGGTTTTAGAGTTTTGTGTTTAGGGTTTTAGGGTTTAGGGTTTCAAGTTTAGGGTTTTGGTTTTAGGTTTAGGGTTTAGGTTTTAGTTTAGGGTTTAGAATTTAGGGTTCAAGGTTTTTTTTTAACAGAGAATAACTTCAGATGCAACATTTCTTCTTTTCAATTTCATCAACCAAGTAGCACCCCATGTTTTCTAAGACACAAGTGATGACATAGATAAAAAATGAGCACCCATAGAGCAAATAAAAATCCCAATATAAGTAGAACTGTCTCTATAATAAAGATAGTTACATAAGCGACAGATTAGATTAGTTGTTCTTCAATTTCTCCAGTTCCTATCAGAACAACCCCTGACTGTCGAGTAGTAGGATTCGCCACCATATCCCTGATCTCTCCCTCCACCACCCCCATGATTGTAACCTCTGCTGGTCCTTCCACCTCCATAACCACCACTGCTCCAACCACCACCTTCATATCCACTATCATCAGATCCCCACCACCACTATAATAGCGCCTTTGTCTTCCCCTCCATCTAGATGGATTGATCAAGCATTCTTAGATTTTGGGTTTAGTTTAGTTGGGTTTTAGGTTTATTTTAGAGTTTTAGTTTAGGGTAGGATTTAGGGTTTAGGGAGGTTGGGGGTTTATTTAGGGTTTAGGTTTAGGGTTTAGGGAGGTTTTTTTTTGTAGTTTTAGGTTTTGTTTAGGTTTAGGGTTTAGGTTAGTTTTAGGGGTTTAGGGTTTAGGGTTAGGGTTTATTATTTTAGTTTTATTATTTTATTTTATTTTTTTAATTTTTAATTATTTATTTATTATTTTTAATTTATTTATTTTTATTTATTTTTAATTTTATTTTATTTTATTTTAGTTTATTTTTTATTTTAGTTTATTTATTTTAGTTTATTTTATTTATTTTAGGTTTAGGTTTATTTTTTTTTTTTTTAGGTTTAGGTTTTTTTAGTTTAGGTTTAGGTTTTATTTTTTTATTTATTTTTTTATTTTTTAGTTTAGTTTATTTAGTTATTTTATTTTAGTTTATTTTTTTAGTTTAGTTTATTTTATTTTATTTTTTTATTTTAGTTTAGGTTTTTTTTAGTTTTTTAGGTTTATTTTATTTTTTTTAGGTTTAGGTTTTTTTTATTTTATTTTAGTTTAGGTTTTTTATTTATTTATTTTTTGGTTTAGGTTTATTTTTTATTTTTTATTTTATTTATTTTATTTATTTTTATTTTATTATATTATTTTTAGGTTTTAGTTTAGGTTTATTTTTATTTTTTAGGTTTAATTTATTTTATTTTATTTATTTATTTTAGGTTTTGGTTTAGGTTTAGGTTTTAGGTTTAGGGTTTTAGGGTTTTAGGTTTAGGTTTTTTTAGGGTTTAGGGTTTTAGGGTTTAGGGTTTTTTGGGTTTAGGGTTTAGGGTTTTTTTTTGTTTTAGGTTTAGGTTTAGGTTTTTTAATTTAGGTTTAGAATTACCATTATTTTTTAATAGAATAAATTTAGATTCAACATTTATTCTTTTTAATTTCTTCAGTAGCACCCAAGTTTTTTTTAGACATAAGTGATGACATAGATAAAATAAGCACCCATAGTGTAAATCAAAACCCCATATAAGTAGTCTCTATAAAGAAAGTTCCATAAAATAGCAGATCGGTCAACTATTCTTTTATTTCTCTAGTTCTGTCGAACCACCCTTGCCTCTCAGTAGCGGGATCATATCATATCCCATCTCTCCCTCACCACCCCATGGATGTAACCTCTGTCGCTCCTCCCACCTCATAACCACTTGCTCACGACCACCACCTCCACATCCACCGGCACATCAGATCCCCACTATGATAGCGCCACCTGCCTTCCCTCCACCTAAATTTAGGCTTAGTTGTGTCATGTTCCTGAGTCATGGTTCACCCATTCTTAGAGTTTAAGGTTTAGGGATTCAGGTTTAGGGTTTAGGGTTGTAGGTTTTAGGGTTTGGAGTTTAGGGTTTAGGGTTTAGAGTTTATGATTTTAGGGTTTAGGGTTTAGGGTTTAGGGTTTAAGGTTGTAGGTTTAGGGTTTAGAGTTTAGGGTTTAGGTTTAGGGTTTAGGGTTTAGGGTTAGGGTTTATTTTAATTATTTTTATATTATTTTTTAAAATTAAGTAGACTCATAGGTTTAGGTTTATTTAGTTTATTTTTTATTTAATTTATTTTTTATTTTAATTTACATTTATTTCTATTCTTATTTAGTTTAGTTTATTTATTTTAAGTTTATGTATTTTAGTTTAGGTTTTTTATTTTAGTTTATTTTTTAGGTTTAGGTTTAGGTTTAGGCTTATTTTTTAGTTTAGGTTTAATTTTATTTTATTTTTTTAGGTTTAGGTTTAAGGTTTTATTTTAGGTTTATTTTTAGGTTTTATATTTTAGTTTAGGTTTACGTTTATTTTTAGTTTGATTTATTTTTTAGTTTATGTTTAGGTTTAGGTTTAGTTTATTTTAGCTTTAGGTTTAAGTTTTATTTATTTTAGTTTAGTTTATTTTAGTTTAGGATTAGGTTTAGGTTTTATTTTTTTAGTTTAAGGTTTATGTTTTATTTTTTATTTATTTTTAGGTTTTATTTTAAGGTTTATTGTTTAGGTTTATGTTTTTATTTAGTTTTATTTTATTTTATTTTAGGTTTATTTTATTTTTATTTTACTTTTTGTTTTTTTATTTAGGTTTATTTTATTTTTTTGTTTAGTTTACATTTTTATTTTTTTAATTTATTGTAGTTTTTATTTATTTTTTATTTTTTTTCATTTTTAGGTTTTGGTTTAGGTTTAAGTTTAGGTTTTAGTTTAGGTTTTTATTTTTATTTTATTTTCTTTAGGTTTTGATTTTTTTTTCTATTTTATTTTTAGGTTTGATTTAGTTTAGGTTTAAGTATTTAGGTTTTTAGGGTTTAGGGTTTAGGGTTATGGTTTTAGGGTTTAATGTTTAGGGTTGAGGGTTTGGAGTTTATGGTTTACGGGTTAGAGTTTAGGATTTAGGGTTTAGGGTTTAAGGTTTACGATTTAGGGTTTAGTGTTTTTTTTTTTTTTTTTTTAGGAAGTGTAGGTATTTTATTTTAGAGAGGGTTACAAGGTCTTTAGGGGATAAACTCAATTTGCTTTAGATCTACAATTAGCAGGAGTAAATCCACTATCTAAGTACATAGAGTAAGCATAAAAGCAATCAAAAGATACAAGATGATTAACAAAATAAGCTAGTAAGATTAAAATTTTTTAGGATGTGAGAATGCATGATTTAAGGACACAGAAAAGAAGAGAATCACAGCAAGTTATAATAAGATGGAGATTAGAGCAGTTAAGGTATCTGAGATAAAGTTAGAGGAAAATAGCATAATATGATGATGTTAGTAAGTAGAGAGAAGGAGCTCAATCACATCTGTTATGAGTATGAGCATCAAACTTAGGGTTTCACATGAGCTACTCAACCAATAGGGGTAAATCATCACGACCATCATACAAACACTTAGAAGGTAGCACCATTGATATTCTTGTGAGCTTTATTACACAAATAGCAAAATCATATCTAAAATATAGGTAATTCTAAACTAGGATAGTATTAGTTATCAATATAGGTTTAGGTACATAAACATAAGTGGTAGCCATCTTAGCAGGTTCATGAATAGCCATAGGATAGTTATATAATTATAAGAAAATTAGGAGACAACTTTTTAAAATTTTATTGTAGGTTTATAATTAACAGTCACATGATATGTAAATGAATCTTTTTTAGGACAATTTATTAATGTTAGAAAGCAATAGTAGGATTTTAGAGAAGGGTAAGAAGGTAGTTAGAGTAGGTGTAGGGTTAGTTTAGATAATTCACAATCAATAGGAGAACAAGAAGGGCAACAACATAGATAGGGAATAAAATGGTTAAAACCATTTTTTAGAATATTTATTTTTTAGGTTAGAAACGAGGTAGGTGATCTAGATAGGAAATAGGAGGTAAAAGCAATCAGAAAGCCAAAAACAATACAACATTGCAATAAAGAGTGGTGAAATGAGTCTCAACATTAAAATGAGCGTTAAGATGGCAACATAGATAGGAAGATACAAAATTGGCCATAAAACTCCTTAGTAGGTTCAATAATAGATTAAATAAACCATAAAATAGTTATCTGGTATAATCGACCCTCACCATCATTTTAAGTTTGGCATGAGACCACATTAATCAACAAAGAAAGAGCCAAAGGTGACAAGGTAAAATAGAAGGTTCTCAGACAAGAGCCAACCAAAATAGAGTTAGCTTATTCATCGGTATAATCAAAAACAATAGCTACAAGTTTTGATAGCGTTATAGGTGATTTATTATTTTTTCATATATAGAGAATTTTATGTGATGGAGCCAACATTAATATTAATAGGATATATGAGACCATTTTATTTTTGACCTCATTGTTGTTAGGTTTAGTATTACCAGTTTAGGTTAGTTTTATTAGTATAATTATAGATAAATTATCTTGCTAGGAACATTATTTAGTTAGGGTTTAGTGTTTAAAGTTTTTGGGTTTAGGGTTTAGGGTTTATGGTTTTAGGGTTTAGGTTTAGGGTTTAGGTTTGTAGGCTTAGGGTTTAGAGTTTAGGGTTTAGTGTTAGTTTTAGGGTTTAGGGCTAGGGTTTTTTTAATTATCTTATTTTTTTTAAATTAAGTAAACTCGTAGATTTAAGTGTATTTAGTTTATTTTTTAATTATTTTATTTTATTTTATTTTTAATTTTGATTTAGGTTAATTTTTTAATTTAGTTTAGTTTATCTATTTAGGTTTATTTATTTTAGTTTAGGTTTTTTATTTTAGTTTATCTTTTATGTTTAGGTTTATGTTTAGGTTTATTTTTTATTTTAGTTTTATTTTCATTTTATTTTTTAAGTTTCAGTTTTTTTTTTTATTTTTGGGTTTAGGTTTAGGATTTAGGTTTTTATTTTAGGTTTATTTTTAGGTTTTATCTTTTAGTTTAGGTTTAGGATTATTTTTTATTTCTTTTATTTTATTTACTTTAGGTTTAGGTTTAGGTTTAGTTGATTTTAATTTTGGTTAAAGTTTTATTTATTTTAGTTTAGTTTATTTTAGTTTAGTTTTAGGTTTATTTTATTTTTATTTTAAGTTTAAATTTTTTTAGTTTAGTTTTATTTTATGTTTATTTTATTTATATTTTAGGTTTAATTTTTATTTTATTTAGGTTTTTTATTTTTTAATTTAGTTTATGTTTTTAATTAATTTATTTTCATTTAGTTTTTTTTTATTTTTAGGTTTAGGTTTAAGTTTTAGTTTATGTTTTTAATTTTTTTTAAATTTTTTTGTTTTATTTTGATTTAGGTTTTTAGGTTTTTAGTGTTTAAGGTTTAATGTAGGGTTTAGGGATTAGGGTTTAGGGTTTAGGATTGTGAATTTTAGGGTTTTGGGTTTAGGGTTTAGGGTTTAGGGTTTTAGGGTTTAGGGTTTAGGGTTTAGGATTTAGGGTTTAGGATTTTAGGGTTTTTTTTTTGTTTATGAAGCTTAAATAAACCTAACATAAGAGTAGTTAGAAAAAATTTACTTGTTTGCATTAATAGATGGATGTTAAGAAAAAATGTTAAAACCATTTTGATGCTAAATAAAATGAGGGGTTTACTAAGACACAGGCTTTTCCTTCTTCTCTTTAAAATAGCCAAGAGGGACAGATCTTTACAACCTTGAATAACTCAGGAATTTAGGATCCCTTTTAATCTAGGTAATACCTCATCATTTTTATGAAGTTCAAACTACCATCATTTGGAATAAAGCGCAATCTTTATCCCATTCTTGATCAATAGCACATTTTTTTGATAGCGAGTTGGGTTGCTTTGCCTCATGACAATTTTTCAAGTATGGTCTTTGCAAGAAAAGATCATGTGAATAGCTTCTTATTCATTTAGTGACTTTTCTTGTATGATTTGTCTACCCACCTCTGATTTCTTCTATTGGTCTTCAATTTTTGACAAGCTCCCATACCATGTGTTTTCCCTATGTTGAAGAAATGAAAGAAGAGCCTCTACGATCTAATTAGTTTTGATGACGAGTTAGAGCTCAATAGTTGGGAATTATTTAGCTTAGTTAGTTATTAGTTAGTTTTAGTTTTTTAGTTAATTTAGTTTAGTTTTTTATTTAGCTTTTGTTTGTTTTATTTGTTTTTTATTTTTTTTTATTTTTTTATTTTTTTTAATTAAAGTGGTAAGTTTAAGTTTATTTAGTTTAATTTTTAGTTATTTTAGTTTATTTTAATTTTTATTTTTATTTAGGTTTATTTTTTTATATTTAAGTTTTATTTTTTATTTTTAGGTTTAGGTTTAGGTAATTATTTTATTTGTTTAAGTTTAGGTGTTAAGTATTTATTATAGGTTTATTTTTATGTATTATTTTTTAGTTTAGGTTTAGGTTTATTTTTAATTTACTTTATTTTATTTAGTTTAGGTTTATGTTTAGGTTTAGTTTATTTTGGTTTAGGTTTATGTTTTATTTATTTTAGTTTAGTTTATCTTAGTTTAGGTTTATTTTATTTTTAGTTTAGGTTTAGGTTTTTTTTAAGTTTATGGTTTATGTTTTATTTTATTTATGTTTATGTTTTATTTTAGGTTTATTTTTTAGGTTTAGGTTTTTATTTATATTTTATTATATTTTATTTTAGGTTTATTTTATTTTATTTTAGGTTTAGTATTTTAATTTGGTTTTTTATTTTTTAGTTTAGTTTAGGTTTTTATTTATTTTTATTTTGTTTAGTTTTTATTTTTTTTATTTTAATTTCTTTTTAAGTTTAGGTTCAAGTTTAGGTTTTAGTTAATGTTTTTATTTTATTTTATTTTATTTATTTTATTTTGGTTTAGGGTTTTTAGGTTTATTTAGTTTAGGTTTATTTTTTAGCTTTTTTAGGTTTAAGGTTTGGGTTTAGGTTTAGGTTTCTTATTTAGGTTTATTTTTAGGTTTATTTTTTAGTTTAGGTTTAGTTATTTTAGTTTATTTTATTTTATTTAGTTTAGGGTTTAGGTTTTGTTTATTTTAGGTTTAGGTTAGGTTTTATTTATTATAGTTTAGTTTATTTTAGTTTAGGTTTATGTTTATTTGGTTTTGCTTTTTTATTTTTATTTAAGGTTTATTTTTTATTTTTAGTTTAGGGTTTAGGTTTTATTTTTTATTTTTATAGGCTTTATTTATAGGCTTGTTTTTTTAAGTTTAGGTATTTATTTAGTTATTATTTTATTTTATTTTTATTTTACGTTTAGTTTTTATTTTATTTAGGTTTTATTAGTTTATTTTATTTTTTAAATTTAATTAAGGTTTTATTTATTTTATTTTAATTTCTTTTTATTTTTTAATTTAATTTATTTTTATGTTTAAGTTTAGGTTTTTATTATATTTTATATTTTATTTTTTTAATTTAATTAAGGTTTTTATTTATTTTATTTTAGTTTAGGTTTTTATTTTATTTTATATTTTTATTTTATTTAGGTTTAAGTATTTTTATTTATTTTATTTTTAGGTTTTATTAACTTTATCTTTAGGTTTTTAGGTTTTTAGGGTTTAGGGTTTAGGGTTTAGGATTTAGGATTTTGGGTTTTGGGTTTGGGGTTTAGGGTTTAGGGTTTAGGGTTTAGAGTGTTGGGTTGTATGTTTAGGGTTTATGGTTAGTTTTAGGGTTTAGGGTTTAGGGTTTTAGGGTTTAGTGTTTTAAGGTTTATGGTTTAAGGTTACGGTTTAGGGTTTAGTGTTTAGGGTTTTTAGGGTTTATGGTTTAGAGTTTTGGGTTTAGGGTTTTAGAGTTTTAGTTTTGGGGTTTTAGATTTTGGTTTTAGTTTAGTTGTAGGTTTAGGTTTAGGGTTTTATTTATTTATTATTATTATTTTAATAGTTTAAGTTTAGGTTTAGGTTTTAGGTTTTAGTTTTACAATTTAGGTTTATTTTAGGTTATAGGTTTAGTGTAGGTTTAAGTTTAGGTTTAAATTTTAGTAGAGTTATATTTTTATATTATTTTTTATTTTAGATTTTTTGATTTTTAGGGTTTAGGGTTTTAGGGTTTTAGGGTTTTAGGGTTTAGGGTTTAAGTTAGGTTTAGGCAGGTTTAGTGTTTAGCTTTGGGTTTTACATTTTAGCTTTAGGTAGTTTAGGTTTAGGGTTAGCTTTTTTTAGGGTTTATAGTTTATAGTTTAGGTTTAGATTTTTAAATTTTAGGTTTAGGTTTATAGTTTTTTAGGTTTAGGTTTAGGTTTATAGTTTAGGTTAGGGTTTAGATTTAGGTTTAGGGTTTTAGGTTTATAATTTAGTTTAGGTTTAGGCTTAGGGTTTATAGTTTAGGTTTAGTTTAGGTTTTAGTTTTATATTTTATAGTTTATATTTTAGTTGTAGGTTTAGGGTTTAGTGTTTATTATTTAGCTTTAGGTTTATAGTTTTAGGGTTTAGTTTTAGGTTTAGATTTATAGTTTAGGGTTTAGATTTAGGGTTTAGTTTAGAATTATTTTGGGTTTGGTTTTAGGTTTTGGGTTTAGTTTTAGTTAGGTTTATTTTTAATTTTTAAATTTTTAGAGTTTAGGTTTAGGGTTAGTTTTAGTTTAGGTTTATTTTTAATTAAGTAGGTTTAATTTTAGTTAGGTTTAGGGTTAGCTTAGGGTTTAGGGTTTTTTTAAAAATTAAGTATCCCTATAGATTTTGGTTTATTTAGTTTATTTAATTTATTTTTTTATTTATTTTAGTTTATTTTATTTTTTATTTTTCTTTATGATTTTTTTTTATTTAGTTTAATTAATTTATTTTATTTTTATTTATTTTTGTTTAGGTTTTTTATTTTAGTTTATATTTTAGGTTTAGGTTTAGGTTTAGTTTAGTTGAGTTTTATTTTTTATTTTATTTTAGGTTTAGGTTTACATTTTAGTTTAGATTTTTATTTTATTTTATTTTTCTATTTAATTTAGGTTTATGTTTTCTTATTTATTTTATTTTTAGATTTTATTAAGTTTAAGTTTAGGTTTTTAGGTTTTTAGGGTTTAGGGTTTAGGGTTTAGGGTTTAAGGTTTTAGGATTTAGGGTTTATGATTAGGGTTTATGTTTTGGGTTTAGGGTTTAGTGTTTAGGCTTTAGTGTTTAGGGTTTTTAGGGTTTTCAGTTTTAGTTTTAGCGTTAGCTTAATGTTTAGTGTTTAAGGTTTTAGGTTTAGGGTTTAAGGTTGAGGGTTTAAGGTTTAGAGTTTAAGGTTTTAGGTTTAGGGTTTAGGGTTTAGAGTTAGTTTTAGGGTTTATGGTTTATGGTTTTGGTTTAGGTTTAGGATTTAGGTTTAGGTTAGTTTAGTTTATTTTAGTTTAGGTTTAGGTTTATTTTTTATTTTATTTATTTTAAGTTTAGGTTTTTTTTTTTTTTAATTTTTAGGTTTTATTTTTTTATTTAGTTTAGGTTTTCTTAGGTTATTTATTTGGTTTAGGTTTTGTTTTATTTTATTTTATTTTATTTTATGTTTATATTATTTTTCTTTTTTATTTTATTTTTTTATATTTAGGTTTATTTTACTTTTTTGTTTAGTTTAGATTTTAATTTAGTTTATTTTTTTAGTTTTTATTTTTATTTTATTTTTTTTAGGTTTAGGTTTTGGTTTAGGTTATTATTTTGGTTTTAGTTTAGGTTTTATTTATTTTATTTTTATTTTAATTAGGTTTAGGTTTATTTATTTATTTATTTTTTAGGTTTCATTTAGTTTAGTTTTAGATTTTTGGTTTTTAGGATTTAGGGTTTAGGGTTTAAGTTTGTAGTTTTAAGGTTTTAGGATTTTGGGTTTAGGGTTTTGGGTTTTAGGTTTAGGGTTGTAGGTTTAGGGGTTAGGATTTAGGGTTTATGGTTTAGGGTTTAGGGTTTAGGGTTTAGTGTTAGGGTTTTTTTATATTTTATTTTCATTTTTATTTATAGGGTTTAGGGTTTTGGTTTTTTTTTAATAGAGAACAAATTTATTCAACCTTTCTTTTATTTCATCAAAAGTAACACACCAAGTTTTTAAGATTATAGATAAAAAATAAGCATGCATTTAGATGGTTTATTGTAGTGTTCCATAGATTAGTCGATTCTTATTTCTCTAGTTTAACCACCTCCTAGTAGCGAGATCCATCATATTCTCTTATGATTGTAACCTTCATTTATTATGTTTATATTTTGCCTATTTAGAGTTTGATGTTTCATCAGGTTAAGCCCATTCTTATAGTTTAGTTTAGGTTTATTAGGTTTTAGTGTTTAGGATTTTAAAATTATTTATTTACTTTAGATTTAGGTTTAGGGGCTGGGGTTTAGGGTTTAGGGTTTAGGGTTAGGTTTTAGGTTTTAGGGTTTAGAGTTTAGGGTTTGAGGTTTATGCTTTTAGGGTTTAGGGTTTAGGCTTTATGCATTACGGTTTAGGGTTTAGGGTTTTTTTTTGGGTTTATAGGGTTAGTTTTTTAGGTTTAGGTTTAGGGTTAGTTTAGGGTTTAGATTTAGGTTTATGGTTTAGGGTTTAGGATTTAGGGTTTAGGGTTTAGGATTAGGTTTAGGGTTTTTTATTTATTTTAAAATTAAGTTAGTTTTACATTTATTTAGTTTACTTATTTTATTTATTTTTAGTTTATTTTATTTTTTATTTTTTATTTAGGTTTATTTTATTTATATTTAGTTTAGTTTATTTATTTTAGGTTTATTTATTTTAGTTTAGGTTTTTATTTTATTTATTTTTGAGGTTTAGGTTTATTTTTTTATTTTTTTAGTTGAGTTTTATTTTATTTTATTTTTAGGTTTAGGTTTGTTTTAGGGTTTTATTAGGGTTTAGGGTTTTAATTTATATTACAGTTTAAGGTATTAGGGTTTAGGGTTTTGAGTTTAGGGTTTAGGATTTTGGGTTTTAGTTTAGGGTTTAGGGTTTAAGGTTTAGGGTTTTAGGGTTTATGCTTTTAGGGTTTAGGGTTTAAGGTTACGGTTTAAGGTTTAGTGTTTAGGCTTTCGGGTTTAGGGTTTGGGGTTTAGAGTTTAGGATGTAGGGTTTAGGGATTAGGGTTTAGTGTTTAGGATTTAGGGTTTTTGGTTTATTTTATTTATTTATTTTAGTTTTTTTTATTTTTTATTTTAATTTAGTTTAGTTTATTTATTTTAGGTTTATTTATTTTAGTTTGGGTTTTTTTATTTTTGTTAATTCTTTAGGTTTAAGTCGAGGTTTATTTTTTACTTAAGTTTTATTTTATTTTATTTTTAAGGTTTAGGTTTTATTTTTTATTTTAAGGTTTAGGTTTAGGATTTTAATTTATTTTCTTAGTTTTAGGTTTTAGGTTTATTTTTAGGTTTTATTTTTTATTTTAGGTTTAGGTTTTTTTAAATTATTTTATTTTGTTTAATCTAAGTTTAGGTTTAGGTTTAGTTTATTTTATGTTTATGTTTAGGTTTAATTTATTTTAGTTTTTTTTTATTTTAGTTTAGGATTAGGTTTAATTTATTATTTTTATTTTATTTTTATTTTAGGTTTAAGTTTTTTTTAGTTTATGATTTTGGTTTTATTTTTTAATTATTTTTAGGTTTAGGTTTTTATTTAGTTTTTATTTTTTTTATTTTAAGTTTAATTTATTTTTATTTTACCTTTAGTTTTAATTTTATTTGGGTTTTTTATTCTTAGGTTTAATTAACTTTTAAGTTTAGGTTGTTATTTATTTTATTTTAGTTAATTTTTTTTATTAGTTTATGTTATATTTTAGGTTTAGGTATAGGTTTTAGTTTAGGTTTTATTTTTTATTTTTTATTTTAATTAGGTTTAGGTTTTTTTATATATTTTATTTTAGGTTTATTTAGTTTAGGTTTTTTTTTAAAGAAGCCCCATGTAGGGTATTTTATTGCCACAAAAGAGGGTTACAAGGTCCTTAAAGGATAAACTCGACTATTGCTCAAAAGGCTACAATGACTAAGGAGTAAATCCTATCTAAGTACATCAAGAGTAAAAAAAGCATAAAAAACAATCAAAAGATACAAGATGGTTAACATAATAAGCTAAAATAAGAATAAAGGATGCTCGGAGGATGTGGGAATGCATGATAATCTGGAGCGGAAAAAGGAGAGAATCACACGCAGTTATAATAAGAGGGATTTAGGATAGTTAAGGTATACAAAAGTTTGAAGAAAATAATATAATTTGAGTATGTTAGTAAGGAATTATGATAGAAGGCTCGGGCTCAATCACATCTGTTGAGGAGATGCAAAATGAGCATAGAAGGGTTACATCACACTACTACAGAACCAATAGGGAGTGAGATCATCACATCATCACCAACAAACGTGAGAAGGTAGCACCAGTTGTTGATATTCTTGTGAGCTTTACTACACAAACTAAGCAATATCTTATCTAAGAATATAGAAATTCTAGGCTGAAGGATAGAGTCTCATTCAAGAAAAATATCATCAATATATGCATCTTGACATTAGAATACATAAACATAAGAGTGAGCCATCTTAGCGAGAATCTCATGGTAGCCATTTCCAAGAAAGCAATCCGACCAATCCCTCCACAAGAACATTAGGAGGAGATAGCATGGTGAAATTATATCAAGTCAATGAGCTATAATTAACACCATCCCAATCATATGATATATAAATGAAGCTTTGAGGTATGAAATAGTCCGAAAAAACCCCTTATTAATATCACGGAGAAAAGCAATAGTAAAGGAAGAATAACATAGCTCAACAGAAGTGGACTACAACCAACTAAAAGTAGCACCCATAAGCGGTTAAGCGACGGTAAAATAGTTAGGCGGCTCCAATAGCGGTGTTAGGGGTTACAATTTAGATAATCGGATGACAATCAAGAAAACAAAATAGAAAAGGCAACATAGCTCAACGAAATGGGTGGAACCAAAATTAGCACCCGATGTCGGGGCCACAATAATCGGATGTTCGAGAAAGAAGGCGATAAAAGGCAACCGACATAGCTCAACATAGGAAATGGGCGCAACCAACTAAAATAACCAAATAGTTGAAATGACTCCAAGCGGCGTTGCCACAATTGAATAATCAGGATCAATCAAAAAATAAGATAGTAAAAGGCAACAACATCAGGAAGGACTAAAGCGTAATATCTCTCTTTCAAAATTGACATCGCATAAAAGCACCAATCGGACAAATAGGAATGAAAGCATATCAAGATAGTAAACAGAGAAGCGCATGAGCATTAAAAAGCCAAACCCAGCCAAGCGATAATGCAACATTTGAACTTGCCATTCAAAGAATCAACAAGTGGATTGAGATGGGTCTCAAATTAGAAAAAATAAGCTTGAGATAACATCAAGCAGGAAGAGGCAAATTGGCCATAAAACTCCTCAGGTAGACATGACAATAGTAGATAACCAAATAAATAAAGCATAAAAATAGTTATCCTGAAGGCAACAACTCAGAAAAAATTCACCAAAAACCATCACCATCGGAATGACAATCGAAAAAAGCTTTGAGCATAAGACCACAAATTCTACAACCAACAAAGATGGAGCCAATTGAGGTGTCAAGATACAACAAGGCAGTAAATCTCCAAGACAAGAGACAACCAAAATAGCAAAAACCGCTAGCCATAATTCCATTCATCAGTATAATCAGCAATAGATACAAGAGAAAAAGGTGAAGAAAATAACGTGAGAATAGGTAGACCAATGACTTGCAATGATAAACATAAAATAAAACAATAAGGGGGTTTAAAACAAAATCTACCAAGAAAATAGCAGCTTCAATAGAGACTTGTTGAACAAAATAATCCAAAACCCTAGGGGCATAAGATGAGTATTCGGTCGACCAACAAAATAAGGCATTTAAAAGGACAAGGCGGGCAGAGTCCACCCATAAATATATAGATAAAGGTAAGGATAGATAATGAATAGCTCCCCACCATAAGCCTATCCAGTAAGTGACATTCAGTGAAATCGGTCGATTAGGATGCTTAGTTACCATAATCCAATTACGCTTGGGATAATGATAATAATAATTGGGTAGATCAATAACCCAATTATGCATATAAGATAAATCATTTATTAATTCCAAGCATAACAAAGAAATGAGCTTCAAGTTGTGCATATTCCAATCATAGCATAGGATGGGAGAACAATAGTAAGCAAAAGCAAAAACCAAAAGAAAAATAAAGAAGTTTTGCTGGGCAAGGAAATCAGCATTCCAAAAAATAGCAGTATGGACATTTTTACTGTTAACACTCATAACCTCAGCAGATGCATAATGATAGTCCCTTGAATAACTCCAACCCGATCATGGAAAGCAAAACCGAAGCGACAAGACAAATATTTTTAAAAATAACACAATTCCTTTCCGCAATGAGATATTAGTGTAGACATGGGATATCCCGACAAAATAACAACAATAAAGAAAATTGCAACCAATAGGTGCTCAATAGCGATCTAAGAGCAAGCAGTTCAATTAACGAGGTTGCTTTGTCACATTAAGCCAGTATTACCAAGGATATTGGCAGTCATAATCAGTAGGCATATAGGATATACCATTGGTTAGATATAAGTAGAACTGTAGAATGGTCTTCAGGATATTCATGATCTCATCAAAGCATGAAGGGTGAAAATAATTGCGATAAAGATAACATCAACCCAAATGTTAACAACAAGAGCGAAAGTGAAAGCAGAAAGAGGAGGGCAAACAGTAAGAACCAAAAGGAGGCGACCAACAAAAATAGTAATAGGTAACACAAGGCTCAAGCGGGTTCCAATTCAAGAGATTGATGTGCATATAGTTCAACATCACACATAATATTGTAAATGCCAAAAACAGGAATCTTCCAACTAAAGGAGAAGGGGTAAAGGTAGCAAGTCATGGCAAAGAGCACAAGACAACAATGATATGGAGTATCCATAAAGAACACAAGGAAATAGAAAACTAGAAAAAAGGGAGGCGAAGAGGAGAATTAGATTCTGAGGTAAGGAAGCCCAGAATTGTCCAAGTTAACCAGACCATGCAAGTATTTGGGTAATGTAAATTGATCAAAGAAGATGATATTGTCTAATCTCGCACCCAGATTTGTAAGGTAATTGTCACAGGCGTTACTTTCATGCCAAACATGAGTGATGGTAAAATTCAGTTGAGAGAGAAGAGCCCTAGTTTGCTTGAGGAGGTAGTACAAACAACCATTGCTCATATTGGTAGAAGTCAATAGGTCAATCAGTAGAAGAGCATCCACCTCTATCAAAATATTGAGCTACCATTTTGAAGACAAATTTCTAGAGCTTTGTGGACGCCATAAGCTCGGTATAAGGGATCTTTGGAAATAAGGGGATAAGCAAATGCACATAGGACTATACCCTTAGAATCCACGAAAATGCCTCCACAACCGAGCCATTATGAGGAGAGCCATCGGTATTAATTTTAATAATATGATCAAGAGGTTTTTTCCAAAACCATTCTATCATTTTAGATAGTAAAAGTGCGGAAGGTTGAGGCCCAATTTATTGGCTACAGATTTTTAGCCTTTAAATTGTTTGTGATGAATTAAATTGACTTTAAACAAGTAACAAATTTTGTTTTTAGTTCTAGCAATAATCCTCATGTGATTCATACGAATCCCACGATGTTTAGCTTCATTTCTTCAATCCATATGAACCAAATAAGAGTAATGGCAATTATGATTTTAATATGACCTTTAATTGCATTATCAAAGTAAACTTCAAGAAGTTGATATAAAGTAAAAGAATAATTAAAATTGATGTTGAATAGATCATCATACCAAATCCAAATTTTAGAGGCAATAGCCCCATTAAAAATATGGTTAACATTCTCAATATGAGAACAACATTGACATTTAGAGGGTAAATAAAACCCTTTACCCCATAAAAGTCAGCAGAATAAAGGTTTTTAGGATCAGTTAGAACGAGTAAGAAGGGGATATTATTGTTCCAAATTTTGGAGAACACAATAGAAGAATCGAGTGTCTTTAGTGTGAAGCCACACATTTTTTGGGTTGAAATCCCCATTGTGAGAGATAGCTTAAAGATAATCGATCATGATTGTTAGGGTGATAGGAATATTAGTAATCATATTTAAGAAAGTGGAAGGAATAGAATCATAATCTTATTAGTGTTCCACTTGTGGTTTTGCGAATGAATTAACTCTAATAGCGGTGGGTGAGTGTAGAGTAAGTCATCAATGGATCCACAACCACTCAATTGTCTTAGAAGGAATTGCGAGTTTATGCCCCAAAATTAAGGATTCTTCATCCATTTGTGAGAACAAAGTCTTTACAGGAGAATCACCCTTTAAAGGGACAAATGAGAGGATGTTTACCGGCAATATTTAGAAGTCATGAAATTCATCCAAAGACTATTTTTGCCTAAAATTCCACCAAAGTTTGTAGGAGAAGGCATTGATAACTTCTTTGATGGATTTACATCCAGACCTCCCTCTTCAAGAGTACCACAACTTTTAGACCAAGATGACCGTGCATTCTTTTAGAGCGGTATTGGTTCCCAGAAAATTTGTTTAAGAGGCGCTCAATTCTATTGATGGTAGAGTTGGTAGGCACAATGGTTTGAAGAAGGTATATAGGCATGGAATTTAGAGTGCTCTTGATCAAGGTAAGCCTACCATAGAAGAGAGTAAATGAAATTCCCAAAGCGATTTTGTTAGAAATTTTCTAAATTAGATCATCAAAAGGTGTGATCTTTTTTGGCCTTTAAGCAGCAAGGTATTAAGAGGAAGTTGATTTTGCTTAAAATTAGTAATTCGGATATTTGGTTAAGTCTATTAGGAGGAATCTTAGTTGAAGGAATAAAAGCATTTTCCTTCATTAAGAAAAGACCACTAACTTTACCAAAATCATTTAGAGGTTCTTAATGGTTTTAACATGTTGAAGGAGGTATTCGAGAAGATAATGAAATCATCAAAGCTAAGATGAAATAGAGAAACCTCCATGAGTTTTAAAGACATATTAGGATTATTAGCGAAAAAATTAAGGCTCCTAGGCAATTATTCAATAGCGATGATAAAGAGAAGGTGATAGTGGGTCACCTTGCCTCAAACCATGGCTAGAAGGAAAGAAACCTATGGACTCACCATTCATGATAACAGAAAATAGTGATACATTTTTTATAATCTGGATAAAACTATCGGAAAAACCAAACAAATTCAGGATTTGAAGAGAAAATCCCATGAGATTGTCAAAGGCTTTAGCGATGTCCGTTTGAATAAGATGTTGCCTCCTCTAAGGGACATCATGTCATGAACCGACTCTTGAGCAAGAAGAATATTATCGATATTGCTCTATGTTTAACAAAACCGGTTTGATTTGGGGATGATTTTAGGAAGCAAAAGCTATTATTAATTTAGCAATGAGTTTTGAAAAAGGTGCAAAGACTAATCGTCTAAAATCACCCAAGATTGAGGATTGTTAGTTTTGGAAATAAGGACAATAGAAGTGCTTGAAAAGTATTTGGGAATAGGATTGCCATCAAAGAAATCAATAATATCATCAACTAGTCGGTTTTAATAAATGGCCAATATCTTTGAAAAGTGGGTGGTATAGGTCGGGCGATAGCAGGGTGTTCATGTTCTTAAGAGTATTACTAATCTCCTCTTTGGAAGGACACATAGTGAGTAAATGATTATCCTCATTGTTAATCATAGAAAGGATGGGTGTTTGATAAAGTTCCGACAGCGGATTAGAATTTAATAAAGTTTGGAAATGATGTATGTAATCCTTAATATCATTGTTATCGGTTATCCATTCACCATTAGAGTTCTTAATTTTCTTAATCGAGTTTAAGGCTTTCCATTTATTACAAATGGCATGAAAATACGGTGTTTACGTCACCATCGACAATATGTTTGCTTGCGGCTTTTTTGGCGCCAATAGGTTTCTTCCATGTTTTGATAATTAACCAAGTTATTCTTGGCAATGTTCAACTCCTCAAGTTTGGGATCATTAGAGCGACCTCTTCAAGAGAACAAACCTCTTGTTCCATAGCTTTAAGATTTGTGAAAAGGTTTTTGAAAATGTGTTTGTTCCACCAATTGAGATTTTGTTTAAGTCTTTTGAGCTTAAGCCAAAGATGAGTCATACCTTTAACAGAATTATCCAGGAAAATAGGGGCCATCCAATTAGTGAGAGCGACATTGATGAAGTCACTATGTTGGGTCCACATATTTTGAAATCTGAAGGTGAGGAGTAGACGGGTTGGGGGGATTTTGAAGGAAATCAAAGAGGAGCATGGTCAGACAAAGTTCTCAAATGCTCAATAATGGTAGTACCTTGATTGATCAAGAATTAAAGAGGGTCCTATCAAAGGCGTTGCCAAAGTCTAGAGTTGTTCCAAGTGAAGTTAGACCAGTGAAACCAATGTCGATCGGTGCAATCAAGGATCATATTTGAAGTCCTCCATGGAATGAAGGTTAGGAGAACATCCTCCCTTCTTTCAACTATGATAGTATTGAAATCACCTCCAACCAAGGAAGGTTAGTGAGGAAGCGAAGGTCGTAAGTGATTCCAAAGGATGTTCCTACCGACTCTATTACAAGAAGCATAGATAAAGAGCCAAAAGATAAGTCACCTAAGGAGATTTTGACATTAACCAATTGGTCAAGATCATCAATGATGGAAATGGTGATGGAGTTGTGCCAAAAGCACCAAATTTTATTATTAAGATTGAAGAAGAAATTATGAAAACCAAGGGATCTAGTGACAAAAGCAATCTTAGAAGAATTAATGAAGGTTCAATAAGAACAAGTAACTTGATATTATGAACACAGACTCTAACGATTGTGGACGGAAGGAGACCCGGATATTCAAATAAGAAAATTAATCATAAGGGGACAACCAAAGGAAAAGGAAAAAAGAAAGGAAGAGAGGAGAGAAATGATGACACATTACTTGTGTGGGGTGGAAGAAGAGCGAGTGGTTCTAGTGAGGTTATTATTAGAAAATTTTGCTTTGTAGGGTTTTATTTTAACAATTTGAAAGGGTCAGAATCCAAATTATCTCCATCGAAAGTGATTGATTTTGGTTAGAATAGTAGAAGAATCTATCAATGTTTTAGAAGAGATTTCACCTTCTTCCATATCGGATAGAGTGTGAAATTGGGTTCAATTGATTATCACTCGAAGGGAAATAGATGGGAAGTTACACCATTATTACAAATATCTTTCTCAATATGTTAAAGCCATAGGAGGGTCATCATTGTTTTGGTCCATTTTATGATTCCCATTCAAATTGTTTGGGTGTCCAATATAAGGCTACCATTGATTTTCAATAGGATTTAAATGAAGCAAGAACTATGTGGAAACATTATTACTAGGGTGAGGTTAGGTAAATTGCCATTAGTTTCATCACACCCCTCAATGGTTATTTTAGTACCAAGGTCAGAGTGTTTTCCACTAGACTGATCAGTAGGAGGTGTAGGGAGGAGAGGTTCTTTTTGAGTATTTTTAGGCACATATGCTAAAGTAGTGGTTTTCCTAGTTCCATTAATGGTATTCATATTTGGTAAATTTTTTTGAGATTAGGATGAAGTACAAAGCATTCAGTGATGTGCGTGAATCTTGCGTGAGTGCAAAAGCGGAAAATTTTCAAATTTGACTTTTGACTATATCCAAATTTTTGAGCCAATCAAACCTCTTTGGGATATTTTTTGTGATGTCTATCTCAACTAGAATCTGACGACAGATGGCTAGATAGTGGCGTTGCTTGGTCTTGGAGAGACTACCAAAAGGCCATAGCACAAACAAAACTTGATGAGTGACATATGTATTTGTATGTTAGGAAAAACAAGCCAAGAGGGACAATGGGAGATTCTTCTCTTTGACAACAAGAGGCGACCATTTCAATAACCGCATTTGACAATTATGCACAAAATAAGAATGAGCAAAACCCAGTAATCTAAATCATTTGAGAGTTGAATAAGAATGTGTGAGGATCGATCGGAGATAGAGAAAGTACCCAATAATTTTAAACTATGAAAGAAAGAGCAAATATTATCAAATTAGGCGTCTAAGGAGGTACCCACCAAAGCGAACTCAAAGGGCTTAGCAAGTTTCTCAACATCGATCTAAACACATTCTGCCAATCCATGATAAGATATCGAAATGAGATGTCGAAGCATTGAGCTAGATCTTACCGGATAAGGCATCTTTGAATGATTTAACAAGGTGCATTAACAGTGCAATCATCAAAAAAACAGGAGTCGGGAGAAAAGCGGTCTTGGATGCGTTGAGGCGACGGTGGGATTGAGACCAGCCTCAGCCATTGTTCTAATCAAGGATGTCACATGGGTAGCTCGATCTCCTCGGGGCGAAGCGAGCGACAGAGAACGCCAATCCAGGAGCATAAAATTACAGAGAGGGGCCTTGATAGAGAGGAGTGTTAGTTTAGAGTTGAATAAGAATTTTTAGTTTAGGCTTAGTTTTTTAGGTTTTTAGGGTTTAGGGTTTATGGTTTTAGGGTTTATGGTTTAGGGTTTAGGGTTTGGTGTTTTGGGTTTAGTGTTTAAGCTTTAGGGTTTAGGGTTTAGGGTTTAGGGTTTTTAAAGATAAAAATAAGTCAACCATTAGGTTTAGGTTATTTAGTTTATTTTTAATTTATTTTAGTTTATTTTATTTTTTATTCTTATTTAGATTTATTTTTTATTTTTATTTAGTTTAGTTGATTAATTTTAGGTTTATTTATTTTAATTTAGGTTTTTTATTTTAGTTTATTTTTTAGGTTTAGGTTTTGGTTTGGGTTTATTTTTTGTTTGGTTTTATTTTTATTTTATTTCTTAGGTTTAAGTTTTACTTTTTTATTTTTAGGTTTAGGTTTAGGCTTTACATTTTATTTTTTAGGTTTAGGTTTAAGGTTTTTATTTTATGTTTATTTTTAAGTTTTATTTTTTAGTTTAGGTTTAGTTTTATTTTTAGTTTATTTTATTTTATTTAGTTTAGGTTTAGGTTTAGGTTTAGTTTATGTTCGATTTAGGTTTAATTTATTATACTTTCGTTTATTTTATTTTAGGTTTAGATTTATTTTATTTTTATATTAGGTTTAGGTTATTTTTTAGTTTAGGGTTTTGGTTATATTTTTTAATTATTTTTAGGTTTATTATTTAGGTTTAGATTTTTTATTTATTTTTTATTTTACTTTATTTTAGCTTTACTATATTTTTATTTTACCTTTAATTTTGATTTTATTTAGGTTATTTATTCTTAGGTTTATTTAATTTTATAGTTTAGTTTAGGTTTTAATTTATTTTATTTTAGTCTATTTTTCTTAGTTTATTTAATGTTATTTTTAGGTTTAGGTTTAAGTTTTAATTTAAGTCTTTATTTTATTTTTGTTTTTTATTTTATTTCACTTTAGTTTTTTTTATATATTTTATTTTTAGGTTTTATTTAGTTTAGGTTTAGGTTTTTAGGTTTTTAGGGTTTAAGGTTTAGGGTTTAGAGTTTTAGGGTTTATGGTTAGGGTTTAGGGTTTAGTCTTTAGGCTTTAGGGTTTAATGTTTTTAGGGTTAAGGGTTTAGGGTTAGCTTAGGGTTTAGAGTTTTCTTTTAAATTATCTAAACCGTTCAGTTTATGTTTATTTAGTTTATTTCTTATTTATTTTAGTTTTTTTCTTTTTTAGGTTTATTTTTTATTTTTATTTGGCTTAGTTGATTTATTTTATGTTTATTTATTTTATTTTAGACTTTTTATTTTAGTTTATTTTTTAGTTTTAGGTTTAGGTTTGGGTTTTTATTTGTTGAGTTTTATTTTTAGTTTATTTTTTAGGTTTAAGTTTTATTTTTTATTTTTAGGATTAGGTTTAGGTTTTTATTATATTTTTTGAGGTTAAGATTTTAAGTTTTTTTTTTTTTGGTTTATTTTTAGGTTTTATTTTTTAATTTAGGTTTAGGTTTATTTTTAGTTTATTGTATTTTATTTAGTTTAGGTTTAGGTTTAAGTTTAGTGTACTTTAGGTTTTGGTTTAGGTTTTATTTATTTTAGTTTAGTTTATTTTAGTTTATGTTTAGGTTTAGTTTTTTTTAGTTTAATGTTTAGGTTTTATTTTTTAATTATTTTTAGGTTTATGTTTTTATTTAGTTTTTGTTTAGTTTTTATTTTATTTTATTATAGGTTTATTTAATTCTTATTTTATGTTTAGTTTTATTTTATTAAATTTTTTACTCTTAGGTTTATTTTATTTTTTGGTATAGCTTTGGTTATTATTTTTCTATTTTAGCTTATGTATGTTAATTTATTTTATTTTATTTAGGTTTACGTTTACGATTTATTTTATGTTTTTAATTTTATTTTCACTTTATTTAGGTTTAGGTTTTTTATTTATTTTACTTTTAGGTTTTATTTATTGTAGGTTTAGGTTTTTAAGTTTTGATGGTTTAAGGTTCAGAGTTTAGGGTTTAGGGTTTAGGATTTTAGGGTTTATGCTTTCAGGGTTTATGGTTAGGATTTAGGGTTTAGGGTTTAGGGTTTAGGGTTTAAGGTTTATGGTTTTTTTTAGAAAAATTAAGTAAACCAGTATGTTTAGGTTTATTTAGTTTATTTTTTATTTAAGTTTATTTTTTTTTCTATTTCTTTTTAGTTTAGTTTATTTATTTAAGTTTTGGTTTTTTATTTTGGTTTATTTGTAGGTTTAGGTTTATTTTTTAGTTGAGTTTTATTTCTATTTTATTTTTAGGTTTAGGTTTTATTTTTTATTTTAAGTTTTAGGTTAGGTTTATATTTATTTTTTTAGGTTTAAGTTTTAGGCATTTATTTTAGGTTTACTTTTTGGTTTTATTTTTTAATTTAGGTTTAGGTTTATTTTTAGTTTATTTTCTTTTATTTACTTTCAGTTTAGGTTTAGGTTTAGGTTTTATTTATTTTAGTTAACTTTATTATAGTTTAGATTTAGGTTTTATTATTTTATTAATTTTATTTTCATTTTAGGTTTCAATTTTTTTTCTAATTTAGGGATTAGGTATTATTTTTATTTATTTTTACATTTATCTTTTAGGTTTAGATTTTTTATTTCGTTTTTATTTTAATTTTTTTAAGTTTATTTTATTTTTAATTTATGTTTAGTTTTTATTTTATTTAGGTTTTTTATTCTTAAGTTTATTTGTTTTTTCTAGTTTAGTCTAGGTTTTTATTTATTTTATTTTATTTTTATTAGTTTATTTTATTATATTTTTAGGTTTAGGTTTAGGTTTATACATATATATATATATATATATATATATATATATATATATATATATATATATATATATATTATATTTAATATTTTATTTAGTTTAGGTTTAGGTTTTTAGGTTTTTAGCATTTTGGGTTTTGGGTTTTGGGTTTTGGGTTTTGGGTTATTTAGTTTATTTAGTTTATTTATTATTTATTTTAGTTTATTTTATATTTAATTTTTATTTAGGTTTATTTATTATTTTTATTTAGTTTAGTTGATTTATTTTGGGTTTACATATTTTTGTTTGTATTATTTGTTTTAGTTTTTTTTTAGGTTAAGGTTCAGGTTTATGTTTAATTTTTAGATGAGTTTTACTTTTAATTTATTTTTAAGGTTTAGGTTTAATTTTTTAATTTTAGGTTTAGGTATAAGTTTTTATTTTATTTTATTATTTAAGTTTAAGATTTTTATTTTAGGTTTACTTTTAGGTTATTTTTTAGTTTATGTATAGGTTTACTTTTAGTTTATTTTATTTTATTTTATTTAGTTTAGGTTTAGGTTTAGGTTTAGTTAATTTTCGGTTTATCTTTAGGTTTTCTTTTAGTTTAGTTTATTTTAGTTTAGGTTAGGTTTATTTTATTTTATTTTTATTTTAGGTTTATGTTTTTTTTTTTTAGTTTAGGGTTTAGATTTTATTTTTTTATTTTAGGTTTGTTTTTTTTTTAGGTTTAGGTTTTATTTAGTTTTATTTTATATTATTAGGATTATTTTTTTACATTTAGTTTTATTTTATTTATGTTTTATTTTGGTTTCTTTTATTTTTTAGTTTAGTTTAGGTTTTTACTTATTTTATTTTAGTTTAGCTTTATTAGTTTATTTTATTTTATTTTATTTTTAGGTTTAGGTTTAGGTTTTAGTTTAGGTTTTTATTTTATATTATTTTTTTATTTTATTCAGGTTTAGATTTTTCTATATTTTTTATTTAGTTTAGGGTTAGGTTTTTAGGTTTTTAGGGTTTAGAGCATAAGGTTTTAGGGTTTAAGGTTTAGGGTTAGGTTTTAGGGTTTAATGTTTAGGTTTTAATGTTTAGGCTTTAATGTTTAGAGTTTTTAGGGTTTAGGGTTTAGTGTTTAGGCTTTAGGGTTTAGGGTTTTAAGGGTTTATAGTTTAGGGTTTAGGGTTTTAAGGGTTTATGGTTTAGGGTTTAGTGTTTTTTTTCAAAAAAAATTAAGAAGCCTTTATGTGTAGGTTTATTTAGTTTATTTAATTTTTATTTTTTTTTAGTTTTGTTTATTTATTTCAGGTTTATTTATTTTAGTTTATATTTTATGTTTAGGGTAAGGTTTATGTTTATTTTTTAGTTGAGTTTTATTTTTATTTTATTTTATAAGTTTAGGTTTTAGTTTTTATTTTAGGTTTAGGTTTAGGTTCTTATTTATTTTTTAGGTTTAGGTTTAGGTTTTTATTTTAGATTTATTTTTAGGTTTTATTTTTTAGTTTTGGTTGAGGTTTATTTTTAGTTTATTTTCTTTTATTTAATTGTGGGTTAGGTTTAGGTTTAGTTTACTTTAGGTTTAGGTTTAGGTTTTATTTATTTTAATTTAGTTTATTTTTATTTAGGTTTAGGTTTTTTTATTTTGTTTATTTTATTTTTACTTTAGGTTTAGATTTTTTTTAGTTTAGGGATTAGATTTTATTTTTTATTTATTTTTAGGTTTATTTTTTAGGTTTAGGTTTTTTTAATTTTTATTTTTATTTGATTTTACGTTTATTTTAGGTTTATTTTTTATTTCACATTTAGTTTTTATTTTATTTAGTTTTTTATTCTTAGTTTATTTTATTTTTTTAGTTAATTCAAGTTATTATTTAATTTAATTTAGTTTATTTTTATTAGTTTATTTTATTTTATTTTTAGGCTTAGGATTAGTTTTTAGTTTATGTTTTTATTTTATCTTATTTATTTTACTTTATTTAGGTTTAGGTTTATTTATTTATTATATTTATATGTATTATTTAATTTAGGTTTAGGTTTTTAAGTTTTTAGTGTTTAGGGTATAGGGTTTAGGGTTTTAGTGTTTAGGGTTTAGGGTTAGGGTTTTGTGTTTAATGTTTAGTGTTTAGAATTTAGGGTTTAAGGCTTTTAGGGTTTTTAGGGTTTAGGTTGTTTTTATTTTTTTAATTTTTTATTTTTAAGGTTTAGGGTTTAGGGTTTTTGTGTTTGGGGTTTAGGGTTAGGTTTTAGGGTTAGTTTAATGTTTATGTTTATTTAGCTTTAGGTTTTAAAATTTTATATTTATTTAGTTTAGGTTTTAGGTTTAAGGTTATTAGGGTTTATAGTTTAGGTTTAGGCTTTAGGTTTAGTGTTTATTTTAGGTTTAGGTTTTTAGGTTAGTTTAGTGTTTAGGTTTAGGGCTTAGGGTTATTTAGGAGTTTAGGGTTTAGGGTTAGGTTAGTTTAGGTTTAGTGTTTAGGGTTTTAGGTTTATAGTTTTAGTTTATGGTTAATTTTAGGTTTAGTTTGAGGTTTAGGTTAATTTTAGGGTTTAGGGTTTAAAATTTAGGTTTAGTTTAGGTTTAGGTTTAGGTTTATAGTTTAGGTTTAAGTTTAGGTTTAGGTTTTATTTTTTTAGGTTTTAGGGTTTATGGTTTAGGGTTTAGGGTTTAGGTTTTTGTGTTTTTTAGGTTTTAGGGTTTAGGTTTTAGGTTTTGGGTTAGTTTTTAGTTTTTTTGGAGAACAAATTGATTAAACATTTCTTCTTTTGATTTCCTTAACAAGTAACACACCAAGTTTTAGACACAAGCGATGGCGTTGATAAAATGAGCTTGAATAGAGCAAATCAAAACCACGGATAAATTTATTTTAAAGACAGTTTAGCTGATTATCAGGTTCTTGATTTCTAGTTTGAACCACCACGGCTTATTAAGTAGTGGGATTTATCATATAGATCTCTTCCACCATGGCTATAACCTCCGTAGCTTTTTATGACCACATTTCCATTTTTTATGTCGTTCTTGATTTCTAGGTTTGGGGTTTAGGGTTTAGGTTTAGGCTTTAGGGTTTAGGTTTAGGATTTTGGGTTAAAGGTTTAGGGTCTAGAGATTTAGGGTTTATGCTTTTAGCATTTTGGGTTTAGTGTCAGGGTTTAGGGCTTAGGGTTTATGGTTTTTTAAGGTTTAGGGTTTAGGGTTTAAGATTATAGAGGTTTACAGTTTAGAGTTTAGGGTTTAGTATTTTAGGTTTATGGTTTCTTTTTTAAAATTAAGTAAACTAATAAGTTTAAGTTTAACTAGTTTATTTTTTATTTCTTTTAGTTTATTTTATTTTTGATTTTTATTTAGTTTAGTACATTTAACTTAAGTTTATTTATTTTAGTTTAGGTTTTTTATTTTCATTTACTTTTTATGTTTAGGTTTTGGATTATTTATTAGTTGAGCTTTATTTTTACTTTATTTTTTAGGTTTTGGTTTTATTTTTTATTTTAAGGTTTAGGTTTAATTATTTACTTATTTTTTTAGCTTTAGGTTTTAGGTGTTTATTTTAGGTTTATTTTTAGGTTTTATATTTTTAGCTTAGGTTTTGGTTTATTTTTAGTTTATTTTATTTAGTTTATGTATAGGTTTAGTTTATTTTAGGCTTAGGTTTAGGTTTTATTTATTATAGTTCAGATTATTTTAGTTTAGGTTTAGGATTATTTTATTTTGTTTATTTTATTTTTATTTTAGGTTTAGGTTTTTTTTAGTTTAGGGTTTATGATTTATTTTTTAGCTTTTTATTTTTATTTATTATTTATTTTTTATTTTTAAGTTCATTTATTTTCAATTTATGTTTAGTCTTTATTTTATTTAGGTTTTATTCTTAGGTTTATTTTATTTTTAGTTAAATTTAGGTTTTTATTTATTTTATTTTAGTTTATTTTATTTTATTTTTAGGTTTAGGTTTAGGTTTTATTTTAGGATTTAATTTTATTTTATTTTTTAATTTTATTTAGGTTTAGGTTTTTTAGTTATTTTATTTTAAGGTTTTAGTTAATGTAGGTTTAGGTTTTTAGGTTTTGAGGTTTTAAGGTTTAGGGTTTAGGGTTTAGGGTTTTAGGGTTTTAGGGTTTATGCTTTTAGGGTTTAGTGTTTAGTGTTTAGGGTTAGGGTTTAAGGTTTAGGATTTAGGGTTTTTTATGGTTTAGGGTTGTATGTTTAGGGCTTAGGTTTTGGGTTTTGGGTTTAGGGTTTAGGGTTTAGGATTTAGGGATTATGGTTTTCTTTTAAATTAAGTAAACTCATAGGTTTCAGTTTATTTAGTTTATTTTTTATTTATTTTAGTTTATTTTATTTTTTATTTATATTTAGTTTAGTTTATTTATTTAAGTTTAGGTTTTATATTTTAGTTTATTTTGTAGATTTAGGTTTATTTTTTAGTTGAGTTTTATTTTTATTTCATTCTTTAGGTTTAAGTTTTATTTTTTATTTTAAGGTTTAGGTTTAGGTTATTATTTATTTTTTTAGGTTTAAGTTTTAGGTATTTATTTTTGGTTTACTTTTAGGTTTTATTTTTCATTTTAGGTTTAGGTTTATTTTTAGTTTATTTTATTTTATTTACTTTAGGTTTAGGTTATATTTCTTTTAGTTAAGTTTATTTTAGTTTAGGTTTATGTTTATTTTATTTTATTTATTTTATTTTTTATTTTAGGTTTAGGTTTTTTGTTTTAGTTTATGGTTTAGGTTTTATTTTTATTTATTTTTAGGTTTATTTTTGAAGTTTAGGTTTTTCTTTAGTTTTCATTTTATTTTAAGTTTATTTTATTTTTATTTTATGCTTAGTTTTTATTTTATTTATGTTTTAATTCTTAAGTATATTTGATTTTTTAGTTTAGTTTAGGTTTTTATTTATTTTATTTTGGTTTATTTTTTATTAGTTTATTTTATTTTGGTTTATTTTATTATTTTATTTTATTTTATTTTTTTGGTTTAGGTTTAGGTTTATTTTTTATTTTATTTTATTTAGGTTAAGGTTTTATAGATTTAATTTTAGATTTTAATTAGTTTAGGTTTGGTTTTAGATTTTAGGGTTTAGGTTTAGGGTTTTAGGGTTTAAGGCTTAAGGTTAAGGTTTAAGGTTTAGGGTTTAGGGTTTCGGGTTTCGGGTTTAGTTCTTCAGCTTTAAAGTTTAGGGTTTTGGGGTTTAGGATTTAGGTTTTAGGGTTAGCTTAGGGTTGAGGGTTTTTTTTAAAAAAAATTAAGTAAACTGTTAGGTTTAGGTTTATTTAGTTTATTTTTTATTCATTTTAGTTTATTTTATTTTTTTATTATTATTTAGGTTTATTTTATATTTTTATTTAGTTTATTTAGTTTATTTCGGTTTATTTTGGGTTTATTTATGTTTGTTTAGGTTTTTTTGTTTTAGTTTATTTTTGAGGTTTAAGTTTAGGTTTATGTTTATTTTTGAGTTGAGTTTTATTTTTATTTTACCTTTAAGAATTAAGTGTAATTTTTTATTTTTAGGTTTAGGAATAGGTTTTTATTATAGGTTTATTTTTAGGTTTTATTTTTTAGTTTACATTTAGGTTTCCTTTTAGTTTAGTTTATTTTATTTAGTTTAGGTTTTGGTTTAGGTTTAGTTTATTTTAAGTTTAGGTTTAGGTTTTATTTATTTTAGTTTAGGTTTAAGTTCATTTTATTATATTTATTTTATTTTTATTCTAGGTTTAGGGTTTTGTTTTAGGTTTAGGGTTTTATTTATTATTTATTTTAGATTTATTTTTTAGCTTTATGTTTTATTTTTATTATTATTTTAGGTTTATTTTTATTTTATTTATTCTTTTATTCTTTGGTTTATTATTATTTTGTTTAGTTTAGGTTTTTATTTATTTTATTTAGTTTAGTTTTATTAGTTTATTTTATTTTATTTTTAGGTGTAGGTTTAAGTTTTAGTTTAGGTTTTTATTTTATAATATTTTTTATTTTATTTATTTTTAATTTTTTATATGCTTTTTTTAGGTTTTATTTAGTTTAGGTTTAGGTTTTTACATTTTCACAGTTTAGGGTTTAGGGTTTAGGGCATAGGGTTTTAAGGTTTAAGGTTTAGGGTTTAAGCTTTAGGGTTTAGTGTTTAGGCTTTAGGGTTTAGAGTTTTAGGGTTTAGGTTTAGGGTTTAAGGTTTAGTGTTTAGGCTTTAGGGTTTAAGGTTTTAGGGTTTAGGGTTAGCTTAAGGTTTAGTGTTTTTTTTTAAATTAAGTAAGCCTTTAGGTTTAGGTTTATTTAGTTTATTTTTTATTTTTATTTATATTTTTTTTATTTAGTTTAATTTATTTATTTTAGGTTTATTTATTTTAGTTAATTTTCTTATTTTAGTTTATTTTTTAGGTATAGGTTTAAGTTTATGTTTATTTTTTATTTGAGTTTTATTTTTAATTTATTTTATAGATTTAGCTTTTATTTTTTTATTTTTAGGTTTAGGTTTAACTTATTATTTTATTATTTTTAGGTTTTGGTTTTAGGTTTTTATTTTAGGTTTATTTGTAAGTTTTATTTTTTAGTTTATGTTTCGGTGTATTTTTAGTTTATTTTATTTTATTTAGTTTAGGTTTTATTTATTTTAGTTTAGTTTATTTTAGTTTAGGTTTAGGTTTTTTATTTTGATTATTTTATTTTTACTTTAGGTTTAGGTTTTGTTTTTAGTTTAGAGTTTAGGTTTTATTTTTTATTTATTTTTAGGTCTGTTTGTTAGGTTACAGTTTTTATTTAGTTTTTATTTTATTTTATTTTAGGTATATTTTATGTTTATTTTATTTATATTTCACATTTATTTTTTATTTTATTTACTTTTTTATTCTTATGTTAATATTAATTTTTTTAGTGTAGTTTAGGTTATTATTTACTTTAGTTTAGTTTATTTTATTAGATTATTTTATTTAACTTTTAGTTTTTAGTTTAAGTTTTAGTTTATGTTTATATTTTATTCTATTTATTTTACTTTATTTATGTTTAAGTTTTTTTATTTATTTTATTTTTTGGTATTATTTAGTTTAGTTTAGGTTTTTAGGTTTTTCGGTTTTAAATGTTTAGGGTTTAGGGTTTAGGGTTTAGGGTTTAGGGTTTAGGGTTAGGGTTTAAGGTTTAGGGTTTAGGGTTTTGTGTTTGGGCTTTAGGGTTTAAGATTTTTAGGTTTTTAGGGTTTAAGGTTTAGGGTTAGCTTAGGGTTTAAAGTTAGTTTAAGGTTTATAGTTTAAGGTTTAGGGTTTAGGCTTTAGGGTTTAGCATTTTTAGGGTTTAGGGTTTAAGGTCTAGGGTTAGTTTAGGGTTTAGGTTTAGGGTTTAGGGTTAGGGTTAGGGTTTAAAATTTTAGTGTTTAGGTAGGTTGTTTAGGTTTAAGATTTAGTTTTATTTTTTTTTTAGGGTTTGTGATTTTAGGTTTAGGGTTTATGGTTTATGGTTAATGGTTTAGTGTTTAAGATTTTTGGTTTTTTTTTCTTAACAAAGAACAAATTTAGAATCTCCATTTCTTCAGTTTGATTCCCTCTACCAAGTAACACACCAAGTTTTCCAAGACACAATCAATGACATAGATTAAAAATGACCATGAATAGAGCAAATCAAAAATCCTAGATAACTAGAACTGTCTCTAATGTAAAGACATATTTCCATAAGCTTGTCGGATCGAATTCTTCTCAGTTCAATCGCTAGTAGTGAGATCCACCATCATATTCCCGATCTCCCTCGGTTAACTTCCATGGCTCTTCCCCTCCAACCACCACCTCCATATCCAGGTACTTAGATCCCCCACCACCACTACGATAAGCAGCTATTGCCTCCAGATCTAGAACTGGTTGATGGTGATGTTCTTGTCGTCAAGGTTATTCTTAGGGTTTAAATTTAGGTTTAGGTTTATTAGGTTTTAGGGATAAGGATTATTTTCATTTATTTTTTATGTTTAGCTTTAGAATTATTTATTAGTTGAGTTTTATTTTTACTATATTTTTTAGGTTTTGGTTTTATTTTTTATTTTAAGGTTTAGGTTTAATTATTTATTTATTTTTTTAGCTTTAGGTTTTAGGTTTTTATTTTAGGTTTATTTTTAGGTTTTATTTTTAAGTTTAGGTTTTGGTTTATTTTTAGTTTATTTTATTTAGTTTAGGTATATGTTTAGTTTATTTTAGGCTGAGGTTTAGGTTTTATTTATTTTAGTTTAGATTACGGTAGTTTAGGTTTAGGTTTATTTTATTTTTATTTTAGGTTTAGGTTTTTTTTAAGTTTAAGGTTTATGTTTTATTTTTTAGGTTTTTATTTTTATTTAGTTTTTATTTTTTATTTTTCGGTTCATTTATTTTTAATTTATGTTTAGTCTTTATTTTATTTAGGTTTTTTATTCTTAGCTTTATTTTATTTTTTAGTTTAATTTAGGTTTTTATTTATTTTAATTTAGTTTATTTTATTTTATTTTTAGGTTTAGGTTTATTTTAGGAATTAATTTTATTTTATTTTTTAATTTTATTTAGGTATAGTTTTTTTAGTTATTTTAGTTTAAGGTTTTATTTAATGTAAGTTTAAGTTTTTAGGTTTTGAGGTTTTAAGGTTTAGGGTTTAGGGTTTAGGGTTTTAGGGTTTTACGGTTTATGCTTTTAGGGTTTAGTGTTAAGGGTTAGGATTTATGGTTTAGGATTTAGGGTTTTTTAGGGTTTAGGGTTTTAGGTTTAGGGCTTAGGGTTTTGGGTTTAGGGTTTAGGGTTTAGGGTTTAGAATTTAGGGATTATGGTTTTCTTTTATATTAAGTAAACTCATAGGTTTAGGTTTATTTAGTTTATTTTTTATTTATTTTAGTTTATTTTATTTTCTATTTGTATTTATTTTAGTTTATTTATTTAAGTTTAAGTTTTATATTTTAGATTATTTTGTAGGTTTAGGTTTATTTTTTAGTTGAGTTTTATTTTTATTTCATCCTTTAGGTTTAGGTTTTATTTTTTATTTTAAGGTTTAGGTTTTGGTTATTATTTATTTTTTAAGGTTTAAGTTTTAGGTATTTATTTTAGGTTTACTTTTAGGTTTAATTTTTCATTTTAGGTTTAGGTTTATTTTTAGTTTATTTTATTATATTTACTTTACGTTTAAGTTTAGGTTTAGTTATATTTCTTTTAGCTAAGTTTATTTTAGTTTAGGTTTAGGTTTATTTTATTTTATTTATTTTATTTTTATTTTAGGTTTACATTTTTTGATTTAATTTAGGGTTTAGGTTTTATTTTTATTTATTTTAGGTTTAATTTTTAAGTTTAGGTTTTGTTTAGTTTTCGTTTTATATTAAGTTAATTTTATTTTTATTTTATGTTTAGTTTTTATTTTATTTATATTTTTTATTGTTAAGTTTATTTGAATTTTTAGTTTAGTTTAGGTTTTTATTTATTTTATTTTGGTTTATTTTTATTAATTTATTTTATTTTGGTTTATTTTTATTATTTTATTTTATTTTATTTTTAGGTTTAGGTTTAGGTTTTTTTTTATTTTTTTTATTTTATTTAGGTTAAGGTTTTTTTATATATTTAATTTTTAGATTTTATTTAGTTTATGTTTAGGTTTTTAGATTTTTAAGGTTTAGGTCTTAAGGTTTAGGGTTTTAGGGTTTAATGCTTAGGGTTAAGTTTTAGGGTTTAGGGTTTCGGGTTTAGTTCTTCGGCTTTAGGGTTTAGGGTTTTTAGGGTTTAGGGTTTAGGGTTTAGGGTTATCTTAGGGTTGAGGGTTTTTTTAAAAAAAATTAAGTAAACTATTTGGTTTTGGTTTATTTAGTTTATTTTTTTATTTATTTTAGTTTATTTTATTTTATTTATTATTATTTAGGTTTATTTTATATTTTTATTTAGTTTAGTTGATTTATTTTGGGTTTATTTATGTTTGTTTAGGTTTTTTGTTCTAGTTTATTTTTAAGGTTTAAGTTTAGGTTTATGTTTATTTTTGAGTTGAGTTCTATTTTTATTTTATTTTTAAGAATTTTGCATAATTTTTTATTTTTAGTATAGGTTTATTTTTAGGTTTTATTTTTTTAATTTACATTTAGGTTTACTTTTAGTTTATTTTATTTTATTTAGTTTAGGTTTAGGTTTAGGTTTAGTTTATTTTAAGTTTAGGTTTAGGTTTTATTTATTTTAGTTTAGTTTATTTTAGTTTAGGATTAAATTCATTTTATTATATTTATTTTATTTTTATTCTAGGTTTAGGATTTTTATAGTTTAGGGTTTATATTTTATTTATTATTTATTTTTAGATTTATTTTTTTAGGTTTATGTTTTTATTTCATATTATTTTAGGTTTATATTTTTACACTTAATTTTTATTTTTTTATTTATTTATTCTTTGGTTTATTATTATTTTTAGTTTAGTTTAAGTTTTTATTTATTTTATTTAGTTTAATTTTGTTAGTTTATTTTAATTTATTTTTAGGTTTAGGTTTAGGTTTTAGTTTAGGTTTTTATTTTATATTATTTTTTATTTTATTTATGTTGAACCTTTTTTATTTAATTAGTTTTTAAGTTTTATTTAGTTTAGGTTTATTTTTTAGGTTTTTAAGGTTTTGGGTTTAGGGTTTAGGGCTTAGGGTTTTAAGGTTTAAGGTTTAGGGTTAGAGTTTAGGGTTTAAGCTTTAGGGTTTAGTGTTTAGGGTTTAGGGTTTATGGTTTAGTGTTTAGGCTTTAGGGTTTAAGGTTTTTAGGGTTTAGGGTTAGCTTAAGGTTTAGTGTTTTTTTTAATTAAGTAAGCCTTTAGGTTTAGGTTTATTTAGTTTATTTTTTATTTTTATTTCTTTTTTATTTTTATTTAGTTTAATTTATTTATTTTAGGTTTATTTATTTTAGTTAGGTTTCTTATTTTAATTTATTTTTTAAATTTAGGTTTAAGTTTATGTTTATTTTTTAGTTGAGTTTTAGTTTTAATTTATTTTATAGATTTAGCTTTTATTTTTTTATTTTTAGGTTTAGGTTTAACTTATTATTTTATTTTTTAAGGTTTTGGTTTTAGGTTTTTATTTTAGGTTTTTAAGTTTTATTTTTTAGTTTTTGTTTAGGTTTATTTTTAGTTTATTTTATTTTATTTAGTTAAGGTTTAGGTTTAGGTTTAGGTTTTTTATTTTGTTTATTTTATTTTTACTTTAGGTCTAGGTTTTGTTTTTAGTTTAGGGTTTAGGTTTTTTTTATATTTATTTTTAGTTTGTTTTTTAGGTTTAAGTTTCTATTTAGTTTTTATTTTATTTTAGGTTTATTTTATTTTATTTCATATTTATTTTTTTATTATATATTCTTTTTTATTCTTATGTTGATTTTAATTTTTTTTAGTTTAGTTTAGGTTATTATTTATTTAGTTTAGTTTATTTTATTAGATTATTTTATTTAATTTTTAGGTTTTAGTTTATGTTTATATTTTATTTTATTTATTTTACTTTATTTAGGTTTAGGCTTTTTTATTTATTTTATTTTTTGGTATTATTTAGTTTAGGTTTTTAGGTTTTTAGGTTTTTATTGTTTAGGGTTTAGGGTTTAGGGTTTTAGGGTTTAGGGTTTAGGGTTTAGGGTTAGGGTTTAAGGTTTAGGGTTTAGAGTTTAGTGTTCAGTGTTTAGGCTTTAGGGTTTAAGGTTTTAAGGTTTTAAGATTTAGGGTTTAGGGTTACCTTAGGGTTTAAGGTTAGTTTAAGGTTTATAGTTTAAGGTTTAGGGTTTAGGGTTTAGGCTTTAGGGTTTAGCATTTTTAGGGTTTAGGGTTTAAGGTCTAGAGTTAATTTAGGGTTTATGGTTTAGGGTTTAGGGTTAGGGTTAAGGTTAAGGGTTTAGAACTTTTTTGAGTTTAGGGTCAAGGGTTGGTTTAGGGTTTAAGGTTTAGGGTTTAATGTTTAGGGTTTTTTTTTAGGGTTTATGATTTTGGGTTTAGGGTTTATGGTTTAGGGTTGATGATTTAGGGTTTAAGATTTTTGGTTTTTTTTTCTTAACAAAGAACAAATTCAGAATCTCCATTTCTTCATTTTGATTCCCTTAAGTAACACACCAAGTTTTCCAAGACATAAGCAACGACATAGATAAAAAATGACCACGAATAAAGAAAATCAAAAACCCTAGATAACTAGAACTATCTCTAATGTAAAGACACAGTTTCATAAGCTACATATAGGATCGATCGTTCTTCAGTTTCTCCAGTTCCCATCAGAATTGCCCCGGCCCCTCGAGTAGCGAGATCCACCATCATATCCCCGATCTCTCCCTCCGCTGCCACTACGGCTGTAACCTCCATGGCTCTTCCCGCCTCCATAACCACCACTGCTCTAACCACCACCTCCATATCCACCAGTACTTCTAGATCCCCCACCACCACTGCGATAAGCGATGCCTTTACCTTAGCCTCCACTACCAGATATAAACTAAACCTGGTTGACAGTGATGTTCTTGTCGTCAAGGTTCTGCCCATTCTTAGGGTTTAGATTTAGGTTTAGGTTTATTAGGTTTTAGGGTTTAGGTTTATATTTTAGTTTATTTTGATACTTTAGGTTTAGGTTTAGGGTTTGGGGTTTAGGGTTGAGGGTTTAGGGTTAGGGTTTAGGGTTTAGGGTTTAGGATTTAGGCTTTACTGTTTAAGGTTTAAGGTTTAGAGATTTATGGTTTATACTTTTATGGTTTAGGGTTTATGGTTTCCTTTTTAAAATTAAGTAAACCAATAGGTTTAGGTTTATTTAGTTTATTTAGCTTATTTTTTATTTATTTTAGCTTTTCTTATTTTTTATTTTTATTTAGTTTAGTTTATTTATTTTAAATTTATTTATTTTAGTTTAGGTTTTTTATTTTAGTTTATTTTTTAGGTTTGTGTTTAGGTTTATTTTTTAGTTGTGTATTATTTTTACTTTATTTATTAGGTTTTGGTTTTATTTTTTATTTTAAGGTTTAGGTTTAATTTTTTATTTATATTTTTAATTTTTTATTTTAGGTTTATTTCTAAGTTTGGCTTTAGGTTTATTTTTAGTTTATTTTATTTTATTTAGTTTTGGATTAGGTTTAAGTTTAGTTTATTTTAGGCTTAGGTTTAGGTTTTATTTTTTAATTATTTTTAGGTTTTTTTTTTAGGTTTTTATTTTTATTTAGCTTTTATTTTATATTATTTTAAGCTCATTTATTTTTATTTTATGTTTAGTCTTTATTTTATTTAGCTTTTTTATTCTTAGGTTTATTTTACTTTTTAGCTTAGCATAAGTTTTTATTAATTTAATTTGATTTTATTTTATTTTATTTTTTGGTTTAGGTTTAGGTTTTAGTTTAGGATTTTATTTTATTTAGGTTCAGGTTTTTTTTATATTTTACTTTTAGGTTCTATTTAGTTTGGGATTATCTTTTTTAAGTTTTTAGGGTTAAAGGTTTAGGGTTTAGGGTTTAGGGTTTTAGGGTTCAAGATTTAGGGTTAGGGTTTTGGATTTAAGGTTTAGGGTTTAGTGTTTAGGGTTTAAGGTTTAAGGCTTTTAGGGTTTAGGGTTAACGGTTTAGGTTTTTTTTAAAAAAATTAAGTAAACTTCTAGGTTTAGGTTTATTTAGTTTATTTTTTATTTATTTTAGTTTATTTTATTTTTTATTTTAATTTATGTTTAATTTTTATTTTAATTTAGTTTAGTTTATTTATTTTAGGTTTATTTTTTTTTGTTTACTTTTTAGGTTTAGGTTTAGGTTTATGTTCATTTTTTAGTTTAGTATTATTTTTATTTTATTGTTTATGTTTAGGTATTATTTTTTATTTTTAGGTTTAAGTTTAAGTTTTTATTTATTTTTTTATGTTTAGATTTTAGGTTTTATTTTAGGTTTATTTTTAGATTTTATTTTCTAGTTTTGAAATAGGTTTATTTTTAGTATAGTTTATTTTATTAAGTTTAGGGTTTATGTTTAATTGATTTTTAAGTTTAGGATTAGGTTTTCTTTAATTTTTCTTAATTTGTATTAGTTTAGGTTTAAGTTTATTTTATTTTGTTTATTTTAGGTATAGGTTTTTTTTAGTTTAAGGTTTTGGTTTTATTTTTTATTTATTTTAAGTCTTATTAAGTTTTCATTTAGTTTTTATTTTATTTTATTTTATGTTTATTTTATTTTTATTTTACCTTTACTTTTTATTTTATTTAATTTTTTATTTTTAGATTTATTTTATTTTTTAGTTTAGTTTAGGTTTTTATTTATTTTATTTTATTTTTTAGGTTTAGGTTTAGGTTTAAGTTTAGGTTTCTATTTTATTTTATTTTTTATGTTATTTAGGTTTAGGTTTATTTACTTCTTTTATTTTTAGGTTTTGTTTAGTTTATGTTTAGGTTTTTAGGGTTTAAGGCTTAGGGTTTAAGGTTTACGGTTTAGCATTCAGGGTTTGGGGTTCAAAGTTTAGGGTTTAAGGTTTAAGGTTTTAGGGTTTAGGGTTTAGGGTCTATGGTTTAGGGTTTAGGGTCTAGGGTTTAAGGTTAGGGTTTAGGGTTTTTGATTTTTTTTTATAGAGAACAAATTCACATTCAACATTTCCTTTGTTTATTTATTTATTTTTTATTTATTTTAGTTTTTTTTAAAAAATCATTTTATATTTTTATTTAGTTTAGTTTATTTATTTTAAGTTTATTTATTTTAGTTTAGGTTTTTTATTATAATTTATTTTCTTTACTTTATGTTTAGGTATAAGTTTATTTTTTAGTTGAGTTTTATTTTTATTTTATTTTTTAGGTTTATGATTTATTTTTTATTTTTAGGTTTAGGTTATCTTTTTTATTTTATTTTATTGGTTTAGGTTTTAGGTTTTTATTTTAAGTTTATTTTTAGGTTATATTTTTTAGTTTAGGTTTAGGTTTATTTTTAGTTTATTTTATTTTATTTAATTTAGGGTTTAGGTTTAGTTTATTTTAAGTTTTGGTTTAGGTTTTATTTATTTTACTTTAGTTTTAGGTTTATTTATTTTTTTAATTTTTTTATTTTAGGTTTAGATTTTGTTTTTTAGTTTATGGTTTAGGTTATATTTTATTTATTTATTTTTATGTTTTAATTTTAGGTTTTTTTTTTTTTTTAGGTTTTTATTTAGTATTTATTTTATTTTTATTTTAAGTTTAGTTTTTATTTTATTTTTATTTTATTTTATTTTTATTTTAAGTTTATTTTATTTTATTTTTAAGTTTAGGTTTAGGCTTTTGTTTAGGTTCTTATTTTATTTTATTATTTTATTTTATTTAAGTTTAGGTTTATGTATTTATATTATTTATAGGTTTTGTTTAGTTTAGGTTTAGGTTTTCAGGTTTATAGGGTTTAAGGTTTAGGGTTTAGAGTTTTTAGGGTTTAGGGTTACCTTAGGGTTTAGGGTTAGTTTAGGGTTTAGGGTTTAAGGTTTAGGATTTATGGTTTAGGGTTTAAGGTTTTTATGATTTAAGGTTTAGAGTTTTGGGTTTGTTTAGGGTTTTTTTTTTTTTTGAAAAGGGCGTTTTATTGCCACAAAAGGGTTACAAGGTCCTTAGGGATAAACTAAAACTTTAGAGTTTAGGAGTAAATTATCTAAGTACATCCAAAAGCAAAAGAAAGCATTAAAACAATCAAAAGATACAAGATGATTAACATTATAAGCTAAAGTAAGATTAAAGCGGGTTTAGGGTTAATGGTTTCTGGGTTTAGGGTTTATGGTTTAAGGTTTAAGGTTAGGGTTTTTTAGGGTTTAGGGTTTAAGGAATATGGTTTTTGTTTTAGGGTTTTAGGATTTGGTTTTACGATTTAGGGTTATAGGTTTACGGTTTAGAGTTTAGGGTTTAGGGTTAGTTCTAGGGTTTAGGGTTAGCATTTTGTTTTTTATTATTTATTTATTTTATATTAAGTAAACTGGTAGGTTTAGGTTTATTTACTTTATTTTTTATTTATTTTAGTTTATTTTATTTTTTATTTTGATTTAAGTTTATTTTTATTTTTATTTAGTTTAGTTTATTTATTTTAGGGTTAATTATTTTAGTTTAGGTTTTTTATTTTAGTTTATCTTTTAAGTTTAAGTTTAGGTTTAAGTTTATTTTTTAGTTTAGTTTTATTTTTATTTTATTTTTTAGAAGTTTTATTTTTTTGGTTTAAGTTTTTATTTCATGTTTATTTTTAGGTTTTATTTTGTAATTTATGTTTTGGTTTATTTTTAGTTTATTTTATTTTATTTACTTTAGGTTTAGTGTTAAGTTTTATTTATTTTAGTTTAGTTTATTTTTTTTTATTTTAGGTTTAGGTTTTTTTAAGTTTAGGGTTCAAGTTTTATTTTTTATTTATTTCTAGGTTTTATTTTTAGGTTTATGTTTTTATTTAGTTACATTCAACAATGAAAAGTTACTCCTTGGGGCGGAACATACCTCTTTATATTAGTGGATGTTGGCGGTCTGAGCTATCGAGTTACGGTTGACTAGGTATATCGATCAATATTATCGTCTAAGAACCCTTGCCTACTCTAGGATCGACATCTCCAAACTCCAAAAAGAAAGGATGTTGTTGAGAGGATTCAATGAACAAGGCGAGAAGGACTTATGGTACTTATTTTTGGATCTTGGGGGGGTGGGGAGGAACACCACGCAGATCGTAGGTGGGTACTTTTTGAGTTGATTGGGTACAACATTGAGGTATGATGTACTATCTCGAAAGATAAAGGCATCACCCTATAATGGACTTAATCACATAATAAGGACTACTAAGACATGATGGGTCTCACAGAATGTACTAGATTTTCCCCTACTTTATATTGATGAATAAAGTAAGGTTTATATTAAACTAGGTTCTTAAGTTCCACATGGAGGTAAGCCAGTGATTATCTTAGGAAATGAAATTTTCTAAGAATACTCTCAATTAGAGTAGACAATTATCATCTCCAAATAGTTGAAGGTTAGATCAAAGGATTAGTTGTATTTGGAAAGTCAATTGGGAAAGTTCGAGAAGACTTATTTTTAGAATCCAAATGAAATAAGTAGGAAATCCTCATGATACTAGGAAGCTTAGTGAGCATTCCAATCTATCCTATGGTTGGGCTTTTTAATTTTAAAGTTGAAGAGATTTATATGTTTTGAGTTGAAATTTAAATAGATTACTAGGAAATATAATCCACCAACAGAAGGTTGTGGGAATTCCTAAGAGGTGAGGATTTATGATCATAGCTCAAAGGAAATAGCTACCTCAAATCTTAAATCTAGGGAGCTTTAGTACGAGCTAAAGCATGACCTAAATCTAAGTGACAAGGGGACATAAGGGTTTACCTCCATAAGAGAGAATAAATTGTCGACTTACGGACTTAACCTCTTAGTGGCATGACTAACTCCTCGATTTTAAAACCATGTAGTGGTCTTACAATTGCAAGATAGCTAGGGTAGTTCTTTAATTAGAAAGAGACTAAAGTCTTAAATGCACTCCCTAAGAGACTAGAGCATGAGTGGTATGAGCATATGACTTAATCTATAGATGCAAAATCTTTTCATATTTTATTTCATTTTAGATGCATTATTTTAACAAAGGCTTTAGGATTTCTTATGCCTAAATACATGATGAAATAGGTTATGGGTCAAATCAGCTAGAAGAAGGTGTTCTCCACCATAAGGGATGCCCTCATATGTCAAGAATTCCTTTATTATGCAAGGATGGAGATCCTTCATGTTCAAGAGACAAAGAATATGCATGCATGATGTGAAACATACAACCATACAGCTAAGGGGTTGCTAAATCTTTTAATTATCTTATTTATGTCTTAGGCTTTATGATGAGGTTATGAGTTGTTTAAAATTTAGTTATGAGTGATTAGTTGGGAAGAAAAGTTATTTTTGTCTTAAGCGTATCCAAGCCACACATTAAAGCATCAATTATTTAAGAAACTATGAAAAGCATGCCATCCTAATGCACAATGTAAACATAACATCAAACAATTATATAAAATATCATAAAAGAATAAAATCTCAGTGTCGAATTTTACAACCCGAAGAGAGAAAAGATGGATAACCAAGCTCTACCCTTATACAACTTGGAATATGAAAGAGTAATTATAATTGCATTAAATTCTATGGGGGTCTTTTTTCTTCATGTCTCCATTTATGATTTTGTTCCTTCTTTGATTTGGATGGTGCTTGCTTCAAATGCATCACAAGGCACCTTAGGATAAAACCTTGGCCCTACTCATCTAATCCCCATAGCACTAATCTAATTCGATTGCAAAAATTTCATTGATGTGGGAAAAGCAAATCTAACTACACCTGCAAAATAGTGGTTAGCTAAATATACATATAATCCCAAGCTATTTATAATTTGGATTTAGCACCTACACATGGGTAACTAAGTCTAACATGGATTATGCTTAAGGATTAAGCAACCTGTGAAAAGAGCATTCACATTTATTTTTAAGCATCCCTTAAGCATAATCCCATGCAAAAAATATGATTAGGCTAATATTGGCCTATCATCAAGTCTATGAAGCAAACACCTTAACATCCAATCTAAAATAATACATCATAAAACAAAACATACATCACATCATACACCATCCTAACTTAGAGCTAGAAGTGGTGACTTAAATTTAATGTGTGTATAAGGTTTGTGTGGTAAGTCTTGTTAGGCATTAGTGTTGTATTTTCTAAGTGTAGAAGGATTCAATTTAACATGAAAGGTTGATTTCACTTGAAGTAGTTTAATTGATTTCATAATTTTAATTTGTATTTTCTTTTGTTTAATTTGATTACACTTAGGAACTAAGTGTTATAAAGAGAGAAAAAGAGGATTTCCCTTTTTCATCTCTACCTTAAGTCACTTTATAAAGTATATTAATTTGATTTAGTTCTTTTTAGTGAATGGCTTGTTAAATGATTTAATTAATCATAAGTTTAGGTTCACTTTAAATAATACTATTCAAAATAAAAGGCATCTTAAGATTAATTTAATTCAATTACTACCACATGACATATATTAAATCATTCCTTTCCATCACATGTAACTTGCATATGATTTAATCCTAAATGTATCTACACATGCAACATATTTTATCACACTTAAATGATGAATGTATGTGTATGTTTAGAATTTATATTTTATTTGATTGAATTATTTAAACCTATTAATTTAAAACTTTATCCAAATTTTTATACAAAAGGACATAAGAATGAAATATAATAAGCATGTGTCATTGTTAAACAAGAAAAGTGAGGTAATCAAATGACCTCTTCGGAGCTAGCTAAAGCCTCGTACTCTAGGGATTTCCATACTATATAACCATTTGCATTCAAACATAGGTAAATTCGTATGCATAAACATAGGAAGTAAGCTCCAAATCATATGGCTAATTAATTCAACAACTTAGTCCATTATGAATGCATGCAATTTTAATGTAAAATGGAATTTTCATTCACTAATCACATATACATATACATGTACAAAGATATAAGAAAGTAAGTGTCATTGTTAAACTAGGGAAGTGAGGAAATCAAATGACCTCCTTGGGGCTAACTAAAGTCTTGTATTCGGGATGTCGGACTATATACTTACTTTTCTTGGACACACATGGATGTACACATAAATGAAATAAAACCATGCAAAGATTGTATTTTTTTTTTATTGAATGTAATATACATTAAAGCTTTATCCAAATTCTAATGTTGAAATACATAAGAATGGAATCAAATGGGTACATGACATTGTTAAACCAGGGAATAAGGTAATCAAATGACCTCCTTGGGGCTAGCTTGAGGCTCGTGTTCAGGGATGTCAGATATATACCCATTACCATTCAATCTTATATAAATCAACACATCAATAGAGGAAGAGAACTCAAAATTCATACTTAAGCTATAAGCACATCCATTTCTTATGTATTTATAACTAGCATCATAACACATTATTATTCATTTATAAGCTTTTGAAAAATACATTTGGATTTAATAATGATAATATCCACACATATATTAAATTAAATCAACACATGCAAGCTTACATAATGGAAATCCATCATATTTTACTTGATTTTGAAAGATAGATCCATGAATTCAAATGACATACAAAATTTAACATGATTCGAAAGAGGACAATCAAATATAAGCATGTGATTCGTTCAACCAAACTAGTTCTTAAGGACAATTAAATCAAATAAGATTATTTAAAGCAAACCAAACCTTCTTTATTAATTAAGTTTTGGATTTGATTTGATTTAAAAAGGATAGGAGAAATCACCACTTAATGTTTTGAACCCATTCCCACATTAGTGATTTGATTTATTTTAAGGAAATGTAATTAAGTTGATTTTATGGGTTAATTAAGTTGAACCCTTAATTAGATGAATTAATTACCCTTACATGTCACCTTAAAGTAATTAACTAAATAATTATGAGCCAACATGATATGCATAGAAAATAAACTTTATGATCTAGGAAATAAAATGGGCCTGCAATTGGCTCATGATTAATAATTAATTAGATTAAGGGACTTAATTAATTACTCTTATGGTTTTCCCATACATGTGGACTAACCATAATTTTTATTAAACTCCTTTGGGTTATTAAACACCTAAAGATCTACCCCATGATTTAATTAATTAAGATCGATGTGATTATGATTTCAATTTGATTAAGTGATTTAATTAATTAATTAAATCTTAATTAATTTCATTTAAAAAAAATGAAATGAACTTGGGGAAAGAGCTCCCAACCTATTCCTTAGTTCACTTGTTGAACAATGATAAGTAAACTTAACTAATCGATTTATTATTGTTCAAGAGATTAATTGATCATTAATTAACTTAAATAAGTAGTTAAGGTTTAATTAGTCAATTTTCATAATTAAGTGAGAAATATATCCCAAGAAAATCATGGGAGGTAGAGGTCATCTCGTTAAATTAACCATTAAATTTTGGGATTAATTGCTCAAGTAATTAAAGATTAAGTAAGCTAATTAATTTTATAATTAAACCTTAATTACTATTCAAAAATATTTAAGATCATTTTTAATTAATTCTCCTCTAAAATACTTTTAAAATAAGTATTTATTTATGGTTTTTTATTTATCTATGATTTTTATGATTTTTTAGAAGTTTTAGTCATTAAAAATGATTAATTAAGCCTAATTAAAGCCTAATATGGTTGGCGCCACATGGCATGCTAATGCTGTGCACTTTCCACATGGAGCCACGGGAATGGCTACTTAAAACTTGTCCGACTCAACACCTACGTGGCACTGGCAGATGCACTTTCTCATCCATTATTCGATCTAAGATTGGATGGCTATAATTAATCCCACAGGTTAATTGTATTAAATTAAATCAATCTAATAGATTTAATCATGATCGTCTATTTTGATAATGTATAATGGACTGTGCGTGATCTTACATCACATGAGTGAGGTAGAATGGAAATAGTCGCCATTGCTCACTTGATCGAGCTTACGAGCTGATCAACTCTAAAGGACCACACATTCGACATTGATAAAGGGGATCCAAGCGGTTGAGATAACACAAGAAGTAAGTTTTCTTCATAATTCTCCAACCCACTTTTACCTAAGGATCAGTTTTGGATGCATACCTCATCGAAGCTCAAGACTAGTGGCTAGAACGATTGAGGAAGCTTTAGCTTATGGAGACGAAGCTCTATTGAGCAGTAATTGGAGCTTGACTTTGATTGAAGTGCCACCATCAATGCTTGGGAAGCTTGGGAGATTATTCACTCTTGCTAGATGAGGCCTAGGGAAGGTACATGCAAAGTTAATTTAAGTTTGATGGAGAAATGGGGAAGTTAGGTGAAATGAGTGTCTATTTGGAAGGACATGAATGGCATTTTTTGATTGAGGAATGAGCTTAGGAGCTTACGGAATGGCTCTATCAGCTCATCTTCGGTAGGTAGGGCTTTGAGGAATGATTTTTTTATGTGTTTGAGCATAAACGAAGGGGTGTATACCCCTTCATCTTGATCAGACTTTGGATTGAGTTTGGCTTCTAGTGGCCATCCGGCCATCTCAGGGAGTCGTGGGTGGTAGGGAGGCTGTAAGTTGGCTCGGCTTGGTTGGTTGAAGGTGTGGATGTGGCTGCCAAAGAGGAATCAAGGGTGTCATATGGGTTTCAAATGCTCCAATGGGGAGGGTGAGGTGATTTCACCTCCCATGGGTCATCACCAACACAACCACTCCATAGGTCAAGTTGGGCAATGTCATAGGTGCCTAGGTGGACCATTGAGAGAGTACTAAGTGGCCAAGGAATGGAAATGACCAATTACATGGGTGATTTGTATGTGATGCCCTTGACCTGAGGGTAGAATGATCATTTGGCATTGGATTTGATTTGATTAGTCCAAATTTTATGTCAATTGGAGTTGATTTACTTATGTTTTGCTCAATTTGACTCATTTAGGTAAAATTAGGTTAGGTTGGGTCAAGTTGACCAATTGGTCATATTGGGTCAAACAAAGGGTTGGGTCAAGTTCATATGATCATTTGGGTTATTTTGGTTCAATTGGTTTTGTGTAGTTTGGCTTAGATTTAATTTTGGCTCATTCGAATTCATTTGGTTCAAATGGGTTAAGTTGACCAATTTGACCAAATTGGGCAAATTGGCTTGGGTTGAGTGTTAGTTTGGGTTTACTTGACCAATTGAAGATGATTGTAGGCTTTGGTTTCAATTAATTTTGATTTGGTTTTGATTTAGGCTTACTTGAACCTTTAAGTTTTTATTTTATTTTATTTTATTATTTTATTTAGGTTTAGGTTTTTTTATATATTTTATTTTAAGATTTTATTCAATTTAGGTTTAGGTTTTTTGGTTTTTAGGGTTCAGGGTTTAGGGTTTTAGGGTTTAGGGTTTTATGGTTTAGGGTTTAGGGTTTAGGGTTTAGGGTTTAGGGTTTAGGGTTTAGGTTTAAGGGTTTAAGGTTTAGTGTTAAGGCTTTAGGGTTTAGGGTTTTTAGTGTTTAGGGTTTGCTTAGGGTTTAGGGTTTTGTTTTTTTATTATTTAAATCAGTTGGTTTAGGTTTACCTTATTAATTTAGTCAATTTTTTATTTATTTCAGTTTATTTTATTTTATATTTTTATTTATGTTTATTTTTTTATTTAGTTTAGTTTGTTTATTTTATGTTTATTTTGTTTTGTTTGGGTTTTTTAATTTAGTTAATTTTCTATGTTTGGGTTTAGGTTTAGGTTTATTTTTTTAGTTGAGTTTTATTTTTATTTTATTTTTTAGGTTTAGGTTTTTTTTATTTTATTTTCCAAGGTTTAGGTTTTAGGTTTTTATTTTAGGTTTATTTATAGGTTTTATTTTTTTAGTTTATTTATTTTATTTAGTTTTGGTTTAGGTTTTATTTTTTTTAGTTTAGTCTATTTTAGTTTAGGTTTATGTTTTTTTTTAATTTAGTGTTTAGGTTTTATTTTTTTTTTTTTATTTTCAGGTTTATTTTTTACGTTTAAGTCTAGATTTTCATTTATTTAAGGTTTATTTTACTTTTATTTTATGTTTAGTTTTTATTTATATTGTCCTTTTATTCTTAGATTTATTTTATTTTTTAGTTTAGTTTAGGTTGTTATTTATTTTATTATATTTTATTTTTATTAATTAATCTTTTTATTTTTAGGTTTAGGTTTAGGTTTTAGTTTAGGTTTTCCTTTTATTATTTTATTATTTTTATTTAGGTTTGGGCTTTTTTATTTATTTTATTTTTAAGTTTTATTTTTTTTAGGTTTAGGTTTTTAGGTTTTTAGGTTTTTAGGTTTTTAGGTTTTTAGGGTTTATGGTTCAGGGTTAGCTTAGGGTTTAGGGTTTTTAATGGTTTAGGGTTTAGTGTTTAAGGTTTAGGGTTTTAAGATTTAGGGTTACGCCTAGGGTTTAGGGTTTAGGGTTAGTTTAGGGTTTAGGAGTTAGGGTTTAGGGATTAAGGATTTTTAGGGTTTAAGGTTTAGGGATGTAAGTTTAGGGTTGTAGGTTCAGGGTTTAGGGTTAGCTTTAGGGTTTAAAGTTTAGCATTTAATATTTAGGATTTAGGGTTTATTTAGGGTTTAGATTTTAAAAAAAAAAAATTATGTCAACCGGTAGGTTTAGGTTTATTTAGTTAATTTTATTTTTTTTTATTTTATTTAATTTAGTTTGTTTATTTTAGGTTTATTTATTTTAGTTTTATGTTAATTTATTATTTTGGTTTTAGTTGGTTTATGTTTTCATTTTAGTTTAGTTTTCTTTTAATTTATTTTAGATTTAGGTGTTATTGTAATTTATTTTTATTTATCTTTAGGTTTATTTTTAGGTTTATTTTTTAGGTTTAGCTTTTTATTTAATTTTATTTTATTTTATATTCGGAATTTTTATTTTTATTTTACATTTATTTTTTTTATTTAGGTTTTTCATTTTTAGGTTTATTTTATTTTTTACTTTAGTTTAGGTTTTTATTTTTTTATTGTAGTTTATTTTTTATTTTTTATTTTTTTTATTTTAGGTTTAGTTTTAGGTTTAGGTTTAGGTTTAGGTTTTAGTTTAGGTTTTTATTTTATTTTATTTTATTTAAGTTTAGATTTTTTTTAAAGATTTTATTTTTAGTTTTACTTAGTTTAGGTTTAGGTTTTTTAGGTTTTAAGGGTCTAGGATTTCGGGTTTAGGGTTTAGGGTTGTAGTTTTAGGGTTTAGGATTTAGGGTTTAGGGTTTAAGGTTTAGGGTTTAGGGTTTAGGGTTTAAGGTTTATGGTTTAGGGTCTAGGGTTTAGGGTTTAGGGCTTAGGCTTTTAGGGTTTTGGGTGGTAGGTTTAGGTTTGTAGGTTTAGGCTTTTAGGGTTTTAAAATTAAGTAAACTGATAGGTTTAGGTTTATTTAGTTTATTTTATTTTTTATTTTGATTTAGGTTTCTTTTTATTTTTATTTTTTTTATTTTATTTATTTTAAGATTATTTATTTTAGTTTAGGTTTTTTATTCTAGTTTATTTTTTAGGCATAGGTTTATTTCTTTTACTTTAGTTTATTTTTTATTTTTATTTTTTAGCTATAGGTTTTATTTTATTTTAAGTTTAGGTTTAGGTTTTATTTAATTTTCTTAGGTTTAGGTTTTAGGTTTTTTTTATTTTCGTTTTATTTTTTAGTTTAGGTTTTTATTTTACGTTTATTTTTTAGTTTAGGTTTTTTTATTTTACGTTTTATTTTTTAGTAATAGCTTCGAATAGATTTGCATCAAGCCCACCTTCACCCAAGGACCACAACATTTATGCCAAAGTCCAATGCATCTTTTAATTATTAGAGCCCCAAAATTTATTAAGGAGATAATCAATTTTATTTAAGATAGAATAAATAAGGATAATGGCGAATAAGATATAAAAGCATCAATTAGAGTACTCTTAAGCAAAGTAAACTCACCAAAAGAAAGTAAGTGAAATTCCCACACTAAAATTTTATTAGAAAATGTTTTGGATAAGCTTATAAAAAAGATGGGATCTTTCTTTACTTTTAAAAAGAAGAGCACCTGGATATTTAATAGGGAGTTGTTGGTGTTTAAAGTTAGTGATTCTCAAGACATGATTGATTTTATTATTAGAAATTTTTGAGGAGGTAATGAAGTAACTCTTGCATTCATTAATCGAAAGACCACTTTCTCTACCAAAAATAATTCAAAATTTCTTATGTCTTTTGATATGATGAAGGAAAAGATTACAAAAGATAATGAAATCATCAGCAAAGCTAAGGTGAGAAATAGGGATACCACCAAGAGTTCTAAAGTACATGCTAGGATTTTTATTGAATAAATCACTTAAACTGCTTGAAAGGTATTCCACAACAATAATAACCAAAGAAGGGGACAAAGGATCTCTTTGACTCAAACCATGAGAAGAAGGAAAAAAGCCTAAAGCTTCACCTTTAAGAAGAATAGAAAACCAAGCATTATTAATACAATTTTTTAATAAGGTTAATGAAATTAGGAGAAACCAAATAAATGCAAGATATTTAAAAAAATCCCAGAAATATTATCAAAGGCTTTAGAAATATTTAATTTAAAGGGATTTTACCAACTCTAGAAGGAACATCCAAATCATTGATAAGCTCTTGAGCAAGAAGAATGTTATTAGATATAGATCTCCCTCTAACAAAACTAGTTTGGTTGAGGAGATAATTTGAAGCAAAGGACTAAGTCAATTAGTAAAAATTTTAGAAATTAATTTATTAAAGAAAGTACAAAGACAAATAGGTTTGAAATTACTCTAAGAATCTGGATTATCTTTTTTAGATATTAGAACAATGCAAGTGCTTAAAAAATATTTAGGGAGAGGATTGCCAATAAAAAAATCAATAATAGAATCAATTAAGTCATGCGAAATAATAGGCCAACAATTTTAAAAAAATTGAGTTGTGTAACCCTCTGGATTAGCAACGGAATCAATGTTCATGCAATTAAGAACTTTACCAATCTCATCTTTAGTAGGCAACCTAGTAAGCCAATGGTTGTAATCATTGGTAATAATAGAGGGGATCAAATGCAAATTAGAAATATCTTCAAAAGAGTGGCTTTTGTTAAGCATATTTCTAAAGTGGTTAATAATAGAATCTTTAATAACATTAGTTTCAGTGATCCAATCTCCATTATCACTAATAATTTTGTTGATGGAATTTAAAGCTCTTTTTTATTACATAAAAGCAATACCTAGTATTCTTGTCCCCATAATATGTTTACTAGACTTTTTTTTTTTAATTGGTCTCTTCCATACTCTGATAATTAACAAGATTAACGTTTGCTTCATTCAAATCCTTGAGTTTAAAAGAATGAGTCAAAATAGTATTTTCTAGATCACAAACCAAAGTTCCATGTTTTTTTTATGTTAGCAAAGAGATTTTTAAAATAATGTTTGTTCCACCAAACTAGATTTTGTTTGAGCCTTTTTAAACATAACCCATAATCTATGCATACCCCTAATCAAATTATCACGGTGTAAAGGGGTAATCCAATTAATGGCCATGACTTTAAGAAAATCTAGTTGCTGAAGCCACATATTTTGAAATCTAAAAGATGACGAGGTATTTAATCTTTTAGAGTTATCTTTAACAAAAATCAACATAGAGGCATGACCAGATAATCTACTCAAATGTTCAATAGAGGTAAGAGGCCATTGATTAATCTAATGAGTGTTGAAAAGAATTCTATCAAGATGTTACCAGAGCTTAGAGTTTTACCAAGTATAATTAAAACCATCAAAATTAATGTTAATAAGATTGCAATAAAGAATTATATTAGAAAATGCTTCCATAAAATGAATATTAGGTGAGCAACCACCCCTTCTTTTTAAAGAATATAGAATAGTGTTGAAATCACCCCCAACTAGCCAAAGTTTGTTAAAAGATCAAAACTTTCAAATTCTCCCAAAGAACATTCATTAACTCTATTGCAAGAAGCATAAAAGAGCCACACAGAATTACCAAAAGAAAAGTGAATATTAACAACTTGTTGTAGATCATCTAAAATTAAAACCTTCAAGATGTTATTCCAAAAGCACCAAATTTTATTACTGATGTTAGAGGAAAAATTATTGAAACCAAGAATTCTAGCAACATGATTGATTTTATTAGCATGAATAATAGGTTCAATAACAATAAGTAAAGAGATATTATTAATTCTGCAAAGATTTCTAATACAATTATTAATAGTGAAGGTACCAATCCCTCTAACATTCTAAATAAGAGAATTAAACATAAAGAAAATTATAAAAGAAACTTATAAAAGAAAATTAAAGGATAATAATAAAGTGAGAGAGAGAGAGAGAGAGAGAGAGAATAACAAATCCTCTCCTAAGCCAAAAATTGAAATTATACATTATTTATGTGAAGAGGATCGGATCTAGTAGATCACAGATTAGGAGGTTGCATCTTAGAGTTTTTAGATTTCATTTTAAAAATAGTTTGAAAATTTCTATTTTTATCCAAAGTGTCACCTTCGGATAGAGATTGATTGAGAATATTATTAATATGATATGGATCAGAACATCTCTAATCACATCTTCCCCTATTCCAAATTTTTTTATTGAAAAATTGGAATTATTAAGATCAATCTTTAGGGAAGGAGAAGTTATACCATTCAAAGCCCAATTACTAATGTTAAAATCAGTGTTTTGCTCAAGAATTTTAGCCAAATTCAAGTTATCATTTAATTCCTCATTCTCATCAATTAATGCTAGCAGAGAAGCAAAAATTGACTCATTAAAGAGTGAATCATCATTTTTTCTACCTCTTTGAATTTGGAATTAGCCAAAATAGGCATGTTCTCATGTAAAGAAAGGTTGTTGGGAAAACCATCTTTCTCATCATTATTAGTACCTTTGTTATGATCGGAATGAGAAGTAGAATCATCAATGTTAGGAACATCAGATGATTCCAAAGAATCTGACCTAATATTAACATTTAAGTTATTTTTAGGCATAAAAATAGTTTTATTAACTTTATCAGAAGCAACTTTAGAGTTAGGATCATTCCAAATTTTCTTTTTAAGATGTGGGTGAAAAATAAAACACTCCAAATTATCATGACCATGTATCTTGCAATGGGAATAGAAAACCATTATTTTTTCAAATTTGACCTTTTGTAAATAGCCAAACATTTTAGATCCAATCCAGACATCCTTAGGATGTTTTGTAAATATGTTCAACCAATATACGTGCAATAGAGGGACAGGATCTCACAGTGGTCTCTTGATCGATTTGGAGCGGCTGACCAAAAAGAACCTCGATAGCAAATAAAACCAGGTGGGTAACATAATGGATTCTCATATTTGGAAGAGCTAACCACACAAAAGCAATATGTCATTTATCCCTTATATAAAAAGTGGAGACCACTTCAACAAACGCATTTGACAATTAAAGACAAAATAAGATCGAAGTGAGAAAACTCGTGAATAATCCAAATCATTTATAAGTTGAATCAAAATATGTCTTGGATTGATCAAGCCAATAGAGAAAGCACCCAAAAGTTTAAGGTTATGAAAAAAAGCTCAGATCTTGTGCAAATTTGGCTATCATAGAGTAAATTTCTCAACCAAAGTAAATTCAAAAGGTTTTGCAAGCTTTTTGACATCAAGATATGAACACATTATCTCAAACATAACTCAAAAAAGAGTCAAAATTAGATTCACTGAGTCAGAAGAGGTAGAGCTCTTACTAAAAAGTGCATCCTTAACGGATTTAATAGTAGAAATGGCATTGGGTTCATTAATCCCCACAAAATTGGATGCCTAATTGGGATCATCCAAAATGGGAGATTGGTGAGATCACCCAACCATATTAGAGACAATCATGCAAGTAGCCAGAGATTGAAAGAAACTATAGAAATCAGTCGAGAATGATGAAGGATCCAATAAAATGTAAAAGAATAATGAAGGGGAAATGAAATCTAGAAACCATGAGATAAGTTTTTATCTATGTTTTGGCTAGGTTGGTTTATAGTTTAGTCTTAGTTTTAATTAGTTTAAGTTTAGGTTTTTAGGGTTTAGGGTTTAGGTTTTAAGGTTTTAGGGTTTAGGATTTTAGGGATTAGAGTTTAGGGTTAGGATTTAGGGTTTAGGGTTTAATGTTTAGGCTTTAAGATTTAGGGTTTAGGGTTTAGGTTTTAAGATTTAGGGTTTAGGCTTTAGGGTTTAGGGTTTAGGCTTTAATGTTAGTTTAGGGTTTAGGGTGTATGGTTAGTTTAAGGTTTAGGGTTTTAGGATGAAGGTTTAGCTTTTTGGGTTTAGGATTTAGGGTTTAGGGTTTAAGGCTTAGGGTTTAAACTTTAGATTTTAGGTTTAGGTTTAATTTAGGTTTGGAGTTTAGGTTTAGGTTTAGTGTTTAAGTTTTAAGGTTTATAGTTTTAGGATTTTTTTAGGTTTTAGGGTTTGGTTTAGGGTTTTTTTAGTTTAGGGTTTAGGGTTTAGGGTTTAGGGTTTTAAGGTTTGGAGTTTAAGGTTTAGTTCTTAGAGTTTAGGGTTTTTAGAGTTTAGGGTTTAGGATTTAGGGTTTAGGTTTTAGGTTTAAGGTTTAGGTTTTAATTCAATTTTTAGGATTTTTAGTTTTTTTCTTAACAGAGAATAAATTAAAGTTCAACATTTCTTCTTTTTGATTTCATCAACCAAGTAACACACCAAGTTTTCTAAGACACAAGCGATACATAGATAAAAAATGAGCACCATATCTATTATAAAGACACAGTTTCATAAGCAGTATATCGAATGGGCTGTTCTTTAATTCTCTAGTTTCCATCAAAACCACCCTGGCCTCTAGAGTAGCAGGATCCACCATCATATCTACGATCTCTCGCTCCAACATCACCATGACGGTAACCTCTATCACTCCTCCAAGCTTGACATTCACCACTACTACAACCACCATCTTCATATCCATCGACTCAGATCCCCACCACCACGTGATTTAGCCATGCCTTCGCCTCCACAGGATCTAGACTAAGCCTTCCATCAAGGTTTTTCCATTCTTAGGGTTTAGGTTTAGGTTTATTAAGTTTTAGGGTTTAGGTTTATTTTTAATGTTTTTAGTTACTTTAAGTTTAGGTTTAGCATTTAGGGTTTATGCTTTTATGGTTTATGGTTTAGGGTTTAGGGTTAGGGTTTAAGGTTTAGGGTTAGGGTTTAGGGTTCTAGGCTTAGGATTGGGGTTTAGGGTTTAGGATTTAGGATTTAGGGTTTATGTTTTTTATTATTATTTAAGTTAACTAGTATGTTTATGTTTATTTAGTTTATTTGGTTTATTTTTTATTTATTTTAGTTTATTTTATTTTTTATTATTATTTAGGTTTTTTTTTTTTTTTAGTTTAGTTCATTTATTTTAGGTTTATTTATTTTAGTTTAGGTTTTTTATTTTAGTTTATTTTTTAGGTTTAAGTTTAATTTTAAGTTGTGTTTTATTTTTATTTTATTTTTTAGGTTCAGGTTTTATTTTTTATTTTTAGGTTTAGGTTTAGGTTTTTATTTTACTTTTTTAAGTTTAGGTTTTAGATTTTTATTTTAGATTTATTTTTAGGTTTTATTTTTTAGTTTAGGTTTAGGTTTATTTTTAGTTTATTTTATTTTATTCAATTTAGGTTTATTTTTAGTTTATTTTATTTTATTTAGTTTATAACTTTAGGTTTAATATTAACTTATTTTAGTTTAGTTTATTTTAGTTTAGGTTTAGGTTTATTTTATTTTGTTTATTTTATTTTTATTTTAGGTTTAAGTTTTATTTTTTATTTATTTTTAGGTTTTATTTTAAGGTTTATTTTTTAAGTTTAATTTTTTATTTAGTTCTTATTTTAATTTTTTTAGTTTATATTATTTTTATTTTACATTTAGTTTTTATTTTATTTACGTCTTTTATTCTTAAGTTTATTTTAATTTTTTAGTTTAGTTTAGGTTTTTTATTTTATTTTAGTTTATTATTGTTAGTTTATTTTATTTTTTTAGGTTTAGGTTTAATTTTAGGTTATGTTTTTATTTTTATTTTATTTAGGTTAAATTTTATTTATTTATTTTATTTTAAGGGTTAGGTTCAATTTTAGTTTATGTTATTATTTTTCTTTTATTTAGGTTTAAGTTTATTTATTTATTTTATGTTAAGGTTTTATTTAGTTTAGGTTGAGGCTTTTAGGTTTAGAGGGTTTAAGATTTAGGGTTTAGGTTTTAGGGTTTAGTGTTTAGGCTTTAGGGTTTAATGTGTTTAGGGTTTGTGGTTAGCTTAGGGTTTTGGGTTAATTTAGTGATTAGGGATTAGGGTTTAGTGTTTAAGGTTTTAAGGTTTTGAGTTTTAGGGTTTAGGGTTTAGGGTTAGGGTTTAGGTTTTAATATTTAGGCTTTACGATTTATGGTTTTTAGGGTTTACAATTTAGGGTTTAGGGTTTAGGGTTTAGGTTAACTTACGATTTAGGGTTAGTTTAGGCTTTAGGGCTTAAGGTTTAGGGTCTAGTCTTTAGGGTTTAAGGTTTAGGATTAGTTTAGGTTTTAGGGTTTAGGATTTTAAGGTTTAGGGTTTAGGGTTTAGGGTTAGTTTAGGGTTTTGGGTTAGTTTATAGTTTCTTATTTATTTTAAGTTTAGGGTTTAAGGTTGACGATTTTTTAAAAGAAATTTAAATAAACTGGTAGGTTTAGGTTTGTTTAGTTTATTTTTACTTTTTTTTTATTTTAATTTATATTATTTTTTATTTTTATTTAGGTTAATTTTTTATTTTCATTTAATTTATTTTATTTATTTTAGTTTAGGTTTCTAGGGTTTAGGGTTTTAGGGTTTAGGGTTAGGGTTTAGGTTTTAGGGAATAGGATTTAGTGTTTAAGATTTAAGGTTTAGGGTTAGCTTAGGATTTAAGTTTAGTTTAGGGTTTAAGGTTTAGGGTTAGTTTAGGGTTTAGGGTTTAGGATTTTGGATTTAGGATTAGGGTTTATGGTTTAGGGTTTTTTTTTAAAAATTAAGTAAAACACAAATTGATTATTTTCTGATAAGAAAAATAGATCGTTTAGATTGTAAAGATTGTAAGGTCATTCAAAGTGAAAGTAAGTTTATTTAGTTTATTTAGTTAAAAATGGATCTAGTAAAATACAAATTGATTATTTTCTGATAAGAAAAATAGATCGTTTAGATTGTAAAGAATGTAAGCTCATTCAAAGTGAAAGTAAGTACCCAACAATCTAAACGATCTATTTTTTAGTTTATTTAGGTTTATTTTATTTTTATTTTTGTTTATTTTATTTTTATTTTTATTTACTTAAATTTATTTATTTTAGTTTAGGTTTTATTTTAGTTTATTTTTTAGGTTTAGGTTTAGGTTTATGTTAATTTTTTAGTTTAGTTTTATTTTAATTTTTTTAGGATTAGGTTTTTTTTTTTTTTTTTTAGGTTTAGGTTTAGGTTTTTATTTTATTGTTTTAGGTTTATGTTTTAGGTTTTCATTTTAGGTTTAGGTTTATTTTTAGTTTAATTTATTTTATTTAGTTTAAGTTTAGGTTTAGTTTATTTTAGGTTTTGGTTTAGGTTTTATTTATTTTAGTTTAGGTTTAAGTTTATTTTATTTTGTGTATTTTAGGTTATGGTATTTTTTTTAGTTTTGGGTTTAGATTTTATTTTTTATTTTATTTTTAGGTTTAGGTTTACTTTATTTTTATTTTATTTTTACTTTTTATTTTATTTAGGTTTTTTATTTTTAGGTTTATTTTATTTTTTTAGTTTAGTTTAGGTTTTGATTTATTTTATTTTATCTTAGTTTTTATTTTTATTTTTTATTTAAGGTTTATGTTTAGGTTTAGGTTTAGATTATAATTTAGGTTTTTATTTTATTTTTTTATTTTTATTATATTTAAGTTTAGGTTTTCTTATTTATTTTATTTTTAGGTTTTATTTAGAATAGGTTTAGGTTTTTGGGGTTTATAGTTTAGGGTTTAGGGTTTAAGGTTTAGGGTTTGGAGTTTAGGATTGTAGGTTTTAGGGTTTAGGGTTTAGGATTTTTAGGGTTTAGAGTTTAGGGTTTAGTGTTTAGAGTTTAGGGTTTAGGTTTTAGATTTAGGGTTCTGGTTTTAGAGTTTTTGGTTTTTTTTTTAAAAAAAAGAAAACAAATTGAGATTCAATCTTTCTTCTTTTCGATTTCATCAACCAAGTAACAAACCAAGGGAAGTGAGGTAATCAAATGACCTCCTTGGGGCTAGCTAAACCCTCTTGTTCCTGGGATGTCCATACTATATACCCATTACCATTCAATCTTATATAAATCAACACATGAATAGAGGAAAGAGAACTCAACATTCATACACTTAAGCTATAAGCACATGCATTTCTTATGTGTTTATAACTAGCATCATAACACATATTATTAGTCATTTATAAGCTTTTGAAAAATACATTTGGATTTAATAGTGATAATAGCCATTAAATTTTAAATTAAATCAACACATGCAAGCTTCCATAAAGGAAATCCATTTTATTTTACTCAATTTTGAAAGGATGGATGCATGAATTGAAATAACATACCAATTTTAACTTGATTGGAAAGAGGAAAATCTATATAAGCATGTAATTCATTCAACCAAACTAGTTCTTAAGGACAATCAAATCAAATAAGAGGATTTGAAGCAAACCAAAGCTTCTTTATTAATTAAGTTTTGGATTTGATTTGATTTAAAGAGGAGAAGAGAAATCATCACTTGCTATTTTAAACACGTTCCCACATTAGTGATTTGATTTAATTTAATGAAATTTAATTAAGTTGATTTTATGGGTTAATAAAGTTGAACCCTTAATTAGATGAATTAATTACCCTTATCTATGTCACCTTAATGTAATTAACTAAATAATTATGAGACAACATGATATGAAAAATAAACTTGCAATGATCCTAGGAAATAAAAGGGGCCTAATGCAATTGGCTCATGATTAATAGTTAGCTATATTAAGAGACTTAATTAATTACTCTTGTGGTTTTCCCACACATGTGGACTAACTATAATATCATTAAATGCCTTTAGGTTATCAAACACCTAGAGATCTACCCCATGATTTATTTAATTCAAGGTTGATGTGTATGATTTCAATTTGATTCAGTGATTTAATTAATGACATTTCTAAAAAAGGTGAAATGAACTTAAGGAAAGGGGTCCCAACCCTATTCCTTAGTTCACTTACTGTTGAATAATGATTAATAAACTTAATTGACCACCAATTAATTCATGAGATTGATTAATCATTAATTAACTTAAAAGAGTAGTTAAGGTTTAATTAGTCAGTTTCCCGAATTAAGTGCGCAATAAATCCCAAGTAAATCATAAGAGGTAGAGGTCATCCCATTAAATTAACCCACAAAATTAATTGCTTAAGTAATTATAAAGTAATTAATTAATTTTGTAATTAAACCTTTTTTTACTAAAATTAGTTAAGATCATTTTAAATTAATTCTCCTCTAAAATACCTTTAAAATAAGTATTTATTTGCATTTTTTATTTCTGTATGATTTTTTATGATTTTTAGAAGTTTTAGTCATTAAATATGATTAATTAAGCCTAATTAAAGCTTAATCCTATTGGCACCATCGGCACATGCTTTCCATGGACACCATGAGATTGGATACTTAAAACTTATCTGACTCATTGCCTACATGGCGATAATGCACTTTCTTCCATCCAATCTAAGATTGAATGGTTATGATTAATCTCATAGCTCAATAGGATTAAATTAGAGAAATATAGCAGATCTAATCACAACCGTCCGTTCCAATAAAAAAGAATGAATGATGCATGATCAAACGTCACTCGAGTGAGGGAGAATGGAGTCTGTCTATCATTGCTCACTTTATCTGAGCTTTCTCGAGCTTAGATCAACTCCAAAAGGATCCCACACCATCACAACATCAATCATATGGGATCAAATGGTCAAGATCACACGAGATGCAAGTTTTCTTCAAAAAGCTCCAACCCATTTTTGCCTAAGGATCAATTTTTGAAGCATACCTCATCGAAGCTCAAGACCGGTGGCTCAAACAATTGAGGAAGCTTCATCTAGTGGATGAAGCCCTATTGAGTAAAGAATTGGATCACCTGACGTTCTCAAGGCCATGAATCGATTATTTGGAGCTTAGGTTTGATCAAGTCCCACCTCCTGCTCGGAAGCTTGGGAGATAATTCATTCTTGCTCGATGAGGCCTGGAAGGAGTGTACAAAGTTAATTTGAGTTTGATGGAGAAATGTGGAATTTAGGAAATTGGAGTGTCTTATTTGGACGACGGGATGCCATTTTTTGATCAAGAACGAGCTTGGGGATTAAGAAGGAATGGCTCTAGTGGCGTCTTGGGTAGCTAGGCTCTAAGGAATGATTTTGTGTGTGTTTGAGTGGAAATGACTAGGTGTATACCTTCATCTTGATCGGATCATGTTTGGCTTCTAGTGGTGTCCACCATCTCGTGGAGTGGGTGGCGTGAGGAGGAGTTGGTTGCTTGGTTGGTGGTTGTGTGGATGTGGCTAACAAGGAGGAATCATGGGTGTCGGGTTTTCAAATGCTCCAAGCTCCATAGGGTGTACCAACCCCACCCAACCACCCTTGGGTCAGCGGTGTCTAGTGCCTAGGTGGACCATTGGGAGAGTACCAAGTGTCCAAGGAAAGGAAATGACCACTTACATCGGTGATTTGTCTCATGTGATGCCCTTGATCCAAGGGTAGAATGATCATTTAGCATTAGATTTGATTTGGGTAAATTTAAAATGAGCCAAAAGTGGGTTAGCCCAAATTTCAAGTCAATTAGAGTTGATTTGATTAGGTTTGGCTCAATTTGATGTAATTTAGGTCAAATTGTTAGTCAAGTTGACCAATTGGTCAAATTGGGTCAAACCAAGGGTCAAGTTCATATGATCATTTGGGATATTTTGGTTTAATTGGTTTCATTTAGTTTGGCTTAGATTTGATTTTGGCTCATTTGAATTCATTTGGGTCAAATAGGTTGACCAATTTGACTAACTTGGTAGTTGACCAATTGAAAATGATTGTAGGATTTGGTTTCAATTAATTTGGACTTGGTTTTGATTTAGGCCAACTTGAACTTTAGGTCATTTACCAAGTAGGTCAATTATTGGGTCCAATCATAGCTTTGGTCAAGTTCAACAATCAATTTGGAATGAACTTGACCATTGGTTGCAATCAATTTGATTTATATTTTGATTTGATCCAATTTGGTCCTTTAGGTCAATTTGGGTCACTTGGGTCAAGAGGGCCAATTGGTTTGGTTTGACTTAATTGAAGGTCAAGTCATATTCAAATATTGATTTTGATTTGGTATGAATAATTGGTTTCAAGGATTTGGCATAGGTGTAATTTGGCTAGTTTGGGTTCATATGGGTTAGGGTTGACTTGGTCAAATGACAAGTTGACTTGGTTTGATCCAATTTGTGATAATTGATCAACTTAGTATGATCAACAATCATGATGGGAAGTTTTGATGGGCTTGGTTCAATTTGGGTAGGATTAGAACTTGGCTCAAATAGGTCTACTTTGGATCAAGTGGACCAATTGGTTTAGTTTTTGATTTTGGGTTGAGTTTGATTTAGTTGAGTTTATATATGGATTTGTGATTGATATATAAATTCAATTGCTTGGGTTCAAATGGGTTTTGGTTCATTTGAACAGTTCAAGTCAAAAATGTTAAGTTGGGTTTGACTTGAGTTGATTTTGGTTTGGTTTGATGATTATAGATTTCATTTATATTTGTGAATATGATTGAAGGTATGATTGATTCATGATAAAATCAATTGAATTTGGGTTATGGAATGAAGGAATTTGGCTAAGTCCATGGAGTTGGGTCATGTGGCTTAGTTTGGATTTTGATTTGGTTTGATTAAGTTTTGATGATTTAAATGTATATTTCATTTAAATTTATGAAGATGATTGAAAATATGATTGATGAGAAAATAAATTGAGTTTGACTTGATTTGGATTAAGATTTGCTAAGTCCATGGGATAGGTCATATGGCTTAGAAGGGTTTTGATTTAATTTGATTTAGTTTTGATCATTTGAATATGGATTTGATTTATATTTAGAAGATGATTGATATAAATTGATTATGAGAAAATCAATTGATTTTGGATTGATTTGGATTAAGATTTGGCTAAGTCCATGGATAGGTCATATGACTTAGGAAGGGTTTCAAGTTTGGATTTTATCATGGATTCAATCATTTGGTTTTGGAATTTGGGTTTGGATTTGGATTTGAATTTGATGTTTGAATTGAACTTGAGGTTTGTTTGAGAAGGTGAACATGGATTGGATTTGGGTTGTAGGGTAGGTGGATTATCTAATCTAAGGCATAACCTAATCCTATGGTTAACCCTTTAAGTCTTAGGCTTAGGTTAAGTGTTTACCTAATTGATAGTGTCTTATGAGTAGGAAGTCTTAGTGTCTAAGACTCTAAGTCTAAAATGGGAAGATTGAATTCCCACCCTAAATAAGGTCAACAGAATTAGGCTCCATAGTGTTGCCTTAGAGATAGATGATTGGAAGGAAAACCAAGGTTCACATTATAAACTTAGATACATTTTTCAATGCTTTGTTTGGGAGACCATGGATACATGAGAACAATATAGTTCCATCCTCTCTACATATATATGAAATTTGTGAGAGGTCTGATCGTCTACTATGTCAAAGGAGATCTCAAGACATTTATAGTTCACGAGGTAGGCATATATGAGGATGGGCTTACTACCTCCCTCAAAATCAACAAGTCTATTCTCATGAACTCCAAAATTTAAAAATAAAAGAAAAAGAAAAAGAAAAAAAAAAGAGAAAAAGAAAAAAATTAAAGAGAAAGTAAAAGAAAAAGAAAGAGAAAGAGAAAAAGAAAAAGAAGAGAAAAGAGAAAATAAAAAAGAAAATAAAAGGGAGCAAAAATAGACTTGGAGGAGGAAGTGGAGCCTAACATTAGATTCTACCCACAATTTATTACTCCATTCAAACATATGAGTAGGATGACCAGACCTACACCAGGTAGAGGAAGAGGCAAGTTCAGAGGTAGTCCCATGGGTGGAAAACCTTTTTAGTAGCCACCCAATAGAAGATATGTTACAACTACCAAGAGTACACTTGCTATCTATATAGACTTAGAATCTAGTTCATAGGATGAGTCTTATATAGTTAGCACACTAACTAGCTCTTCTCAGCAGTAGATTCCCTTGGAGGTGACACTTGAATCAAATAACAATGAAGACCAGGCTCCAAAGCAAAGCATAAGTGTATCTAAACCTATATGTGAAATAGTTTGGCATCAGTTGGGAGCCTTAGCTCTAACCCCACTTTCCTCTCAAAAAGCTAAGAGTTTGGTAGTTAAGGAATCCCTTAAGTCAACCACAGGTGTGAAGACTCGAGGTTCTTTTGGGAGCATCATCTTCAAGTCAAGAAGTTGTTGTAAAACTTGAGGATGATTCATATAAATATTTAATAAAATTACCTTTTGATTGGTACTTGCCTTATTTTCATAATTTAGCAAAGAAAGTGTTAATCCCACATACTTGGTCAAAGCATAGTCGACTACATCAAAAGAATATGGAAGAACAAATGCAAAAGCTCTCAATCAAGACCGACTAGATTCGTAAGTAGGCTAATGATGATGATGACGTAGTCATCACCAATCATTTGAATCGATAGGTTCTTTTCAAATCACTAAATCATATGAGAGTATTAAAAAACTTTAGATGATCCTGATGATTTTGAAGTCAAAGATGCACCACCGATGAAGAAGAGATCAAGTCAACCATCGACGAGCTCAAGGAAGTCAACTTAAGAACTTAAGAAGATCTACGCGACATACATCTTCTTGTTGAATGAAATTAAAACCAATGACTTAGTTAAACTACATGAAGTTTAAGGACTGTTTTGCATGGAGTTATGAAGAGATGCCTGGATTGGCTACTAATGTAGTTGTCCATAAACTAGAAATAAAGCCTACTTCCAACCCTATCAAGCAAGCTGCTAGATGCATGCAATTAGACATAAAATAATAGGTCATTTCTAGAGTCAAGAAATTGATCAATGTTGGCTTCATCCAGAAGATACATACTGGTTAGTGTCCTAGTTAAGAAAATAATGGCAAATTCATATATATGTCAATTTTAGGATTTAAATAAGGCATTTCCAAAATACAATTTCCACTACCAATCTCAAAGCTAATGGTGAACATTGCCTCATCTCATGCGCCTTCTTTCATGGATGGCTCATCTAGATATAACCAAATAAAGATGGCCCTCAAGATGAAAGAAACACTACTTTTAGAACCCAATCGAATATATTGCTATAAGGTTATGACTCAATCTTTGACAAACTCATTCATCTACAAACATCTAGTTCTAGTACCTATCGGGTAAGCTCTCATACTTTACACTACATTAGATGACTCTCTTGGTGCTTTGTTGACCCAAGCTAATGATGAAGGGAAGGAAAACACACTCTACTACCTCAACTATCATCTAATCCTAGAGGCTAATTATCCACTCATTGAAAAGCATTGCCTAGCTTTAATCTTTACATCCCAAAAGCTACAACACTACATGCTTCCTCATAAGGTCAACTTAATCTCTAGGATCAATCCACTATAATATCTCATGACATGGATGCTATCCGATGGTTGCATAGTCCATGATCCTCTCAGTTTGACATTACCTTCATACCTGTGCGTGAAAGGATAAATGCTAGCAGTGATTTCCAAAGACACCCACTTCTTGTTGACTCTCTATTTAGTGATGATCTCCCCGATGAACAAATCATGAACTTAGGGGATACTAGCATTCACCACTGGAGATGTACTTTGATGGTGCATCTTCTTCTCAAAGAGGAGAAGAACCACAATCTACTATTCCAAAAAATAGGGTAGAATAGTTCTCTTAACTTTGATCATGATCTGATGAGATTATCATATCATCTATCCAATCCCAAAGAATGAAGCAAATAAGAGGCTCGATTGCATTCTGAGTTAGTTATACTCTAAGCATCCGAACATCAACATCTTTGATTCCTAGTTATTAACCAAATCATTGGGTCCTATAAGGTTATAAAGCCCAAGCTCCATCACTACCATAAGTACACCATGGAGTTATTGGCCCAAATGTGAGGTTACCATTACCATTTATAAGATTCCTCGATAAGAGAATGCTGTAGCATATGCTTTAGCCAATCTTTCCAAGGAGTTGGCATGTTTGGAGGATGAGTCCATATCAATAAAGGTCCAAAATAGACAAGTCTTATCCCTTATTGATATTGAACTCATAAAAAAAGTACTCTCTTGAAAGAGAGGTTGCTATTCAGAAAGACAAGAGTTAGATTGGAGGCAACCATTCATGGATTACTTAAATAAAGGAAAACTACCAAGAGAAGTCCCAAGCCCATCGATGAAGTTAAGAGCACTTTCCTATGCTCTTGTGGATGGTTTCTTGTACATGCAGTCTTTCGATCATATGTGGTTACATTATTTAGATAAGCACAAAGCCTATAAGATTGTGATTGAGGTACACTCAGGATTATGTGGAGCCAACCATTCAGGTCCGAAGATGAAACCCAAGATCAAGAGACTTGGATAATACCAGCCATTGATGATCAAAGATTGTGTGGATATGGCTAGGGGATGCCACCAATGTCAAATACACAGTGTTGTCCTACACAAACCACCCAACATTCTTCATCCTACATTGGCCTCATGGCCATTCGAGTGTTTGGGTATCGATATAGTGGGTCCGATTGATCCTCTTTTTCTAAGGGTCATCGGTTCATCTTAGCTGCTACTAACTACTTTTCCAAATGCATGAAGGTGATTCTACTCAGAGAGGTCACAACTCAGCATGTGCTGCAATTTTTTAGGAATCATATCATATATAGGTTCGAACTGTCTCAACAAATTATATCTGATAATGGTACTACATTCAAGAGCATTGAGATCAACAACTTTTCCCAGAGACACAACATAGATTGGAGATATTCTACCATCAACTACTGGGCAAACCACTGCCTTCAACAAACTCTCATTCAAATACTAAAGAAGACACTGACAACAACATGATATAGTGGCATGAGCATTTAGTTGAAGCCTTGTGGCCTACCATGCCACATATAGAACTCCAACTCATTTACTCCTTTCTCCTTAGTGTATGGGTCCAAGCCTCTTCTACTATTAGAAGTCCAACCCCATCACTAAGGATAGTTGTGGTAGCAAGATCACAATATAAAGTAATGCCAAGTTGGGGTTAGAAGAGCTCTAAGAGGAGAGACATTTGGGCATGCCAAAACCTCAATTGTACAAAGCTAAAATGATTCAAACTCACAACAAGTTGGTCTGTCCTAGAGCTTTTCAAGTAGGAGAGCTTATTTTAATTTTATGGAGACCAATTATTGCCCATCGTAAGATGGGAGGCATGTTTGAACCCACATGGGAAGGCCCTTTTTCCATAGAGAAGGCCTACCAAGGAGGATCTTATCATCTTATTAATCATAAGGGAGAGCACCCAATGCTTCCAATCAATGGGCTCTACTTAAAGAAATATTATAAATCATGTTTGAAAATAATTATCATCAATGAAAATTCCATTTCAAATTCAATCTCATCCATGTTGAAAGTATTCTTGTTTGTGAATCCACAATGTTGTGTTTAGGGTAGGTGTAAGGAACTTCAGTAGCATCCTATCCTTCATCGACACAATACAAACATAAACTACACACAAACATATAAAATAAACACATATCTTTTATCTCAAGCTACTCTGAGTTGAGATAATGCCTCTAATTACTCACTTAGATGCTCTAAGGCGGGTTGACATGCTACCCTACTAGTGTGTCGCCCCAATGATTTTCATGCTTTGAAGGATGTTATTCTAATATGTTTTGCTTCTTTACTTTGACACTGCACACCGAAAAGCGCCTTGCTAGTTTGGTTGTCCTTACTACATGGCCTGTAAGCTACCTCATGTTGGCTTCATTTAAGAGGATGTGAGTTTGCTACACTTTCTTCTTAGATTAGCTTTTGTGTACTGACTGGGTCGAGTATATTTAAGGTTTAGGATAAGTCTTCTATTGGCTCCTTCTCTCTTGGCCTTCAAGTGGGTCCGTCTTCCTCGGCTCTCTTAGTAGTCACTCTAGGTCATATAGCATTTGGCCACCCATGATAGACTATCCAGATGATTAGTTCCACTCAAAAAGTTGTAAGCCTACATGCTTTCTTTTCAAATTGATCATTGTACACTGATGGGCTTGGGTTGGTTGGTTATCACTATGCTAATGAATACATCACTCATGTTGACGAATACACCTTAGGTTGGTTAGTTCTTGCACCTTAGGATACACCACTCATGGTAGATGTAAGTATGTTATGCTTTCCCCTTAAGTTGGCCATCGTACACCTATAGGATTTCTTTTTTAGAGCTCAGGATAATGCCCATAGCAGCACCTCATCTATGGGCACTATATTTGGATCACATCCTTTTCGACCCCATTTAGACACTAAATGGGTTACTATCAATTGGATAGCTCCCCTTTCCTAGAAACCACCCTTGTGGTTTCCATTTTGTGGATGTCTGATTCTCCCTTGGTCGATGTCGAGATAGGTTAATAGCCCCTTCTCGGTGGTCCCTCACACACCAACATGGTCCACATAAACATATAAACAAAATATATATTCACTCATGGATTAGGAGGACACCCATAGCAGTACCTTTTCCCAAGTAGACATCCTATCTTTAGGGCAATGCATGCAAAATTTCCTATAGGAATTGCCTGACTACTCTTGAGTTGATATAAGTCCCCAGCGGCATTCACTAGGTAGTCACCTCTAAGTCAGGTTTGATTTGTTGTGCTACCAATAGGTCACCCCAGCAGTTGTTTTATGCTTTAGAAGATGTAATTCTATTACACCTTCTTCCTAGCACAACCATTACACACTAAAAGGCAACCCCTTAGGTTGGCTAGCTCTACTCCATGACCAGTAGACTATCCCTTTGGATTTATAAATCTGAGGTAAGACAAGTCTGATATTTCCCCTTCTCAGTGGGTCCATTGCACACTAACATGGTCCTGAAATAAAATCTATCAAATTTGATCGAGCTCACATCCCAGCATATATTCCCTCAATTAAAATCAAACTAAACCAAATAAACCATATCAAATCACATGAAATTAAGATAAAATTAATTTTAACTACTTTTGAGTTGACATAAGTCCCAACAATTCACTCATAGTCACCTAGGTCGTTATTTATTGTGCATCTAATAGGTCACCCCAGTTGTTGTTCCTCTCTTTGAAAGATGTAAATCTGCTACACCTTCTTCTTAGCATAGCCATTGCACACCAAAAGGCAACCCCTTAGGTTGGCTACCCTACCCTGTCGTAGACTATCCCTTTTGATTTGTAAACACAGGGTAGGTCATAATATAGCCCCTTCTCAGTGGGTCCATCACAATGATAGGGTCCATACATTAACTTAGATTAAATAAAACCCAATCTAATTTTCCTCAGTGGAGTTATATTATACCCTTCTTCCTGGTGGAGCCCCAAATCATATATAAATAATTCAAACAAACAAATCAAATTCAAAATCAGCTCCCCAGTGGAGCCAAATTAAACCAACTCCCCAAGTAGTGTCTAAATCAAATAAATCCAACTAAACTCTTATCCCTAGTGGATACATCCCCAAACAAATCTATGAAATCAAACTCAAATCTTAATCCCCAGTGGATAGCCGAACCTGCTTTCTAGTGGAAGGTTCACATACCTAATCCCCAATGGACTTGATCCCATATCTCTAGCAGATATGCCTCCACATCAATTAAAATAAAATAAATTAAAGTTGATTCGAACTTAATCCCAGTGGATTATAGATTTTTTCCCACAGATCTTTTTTCCATAAATCATATAATCAAATCAAATTCAAACCTTATCACCAATAGATTTTCCTCTTTTATGCCCTCAACATAGACCCCTCACATGTCATGTCCAATGCATGTTTGATCCCTTAGATCTCCTCTATGTCCTTGACATGGAATTCTAAACAAATCTTATTTTTCTCTTCACACCTTTAATGTTGCAACCAAAAGCATAACAATGTATTCATTCAAATTACATCATCTTAACATTGTAATTAACATTTTATGATTTGTGATGGTGCAATCTCAAACTAACTATACAATATCATGCTAAACATATTATAGTGTGAATTAACACACTATATTATATTATAATATATGATGTTATATTATAATTTTCTATAATATAATATATTGTCTAACATTACACCTCATTAGAATCACTTAAAAGGAGCAAATAACAAAATTTTCTCAAAATATGAATAATGTTCATTTTGGATGTAAAATTGTTATTTTTCTATTAGAAATGGTACAAAATAGCATAATTTTGGTGTTGCTTCTTATGTGTGCCATGAATTTGGCCAAATTCTTCCATCTCAACCTTCAAATTAACATTTTTGTGAGTTTTGACCCAATGTATTATAACAAAATTAAAACTTACTAAAATGTTCAATAACATTTAGTAACACCACCACATTCATATATATATATATATATATATATATATATATATATATATATATATATATATATATATATATGTGTGTGTATATTGTATATATTATATGTTATTAAGTTTTATATGTACATTATATTTTTAATATGCTTTCATATAATATATTATCTTACATTGTACCTTAAAATGAATCACTTTAAGCAAAAAATTTGTATAATTTGGTTGACAAATGAACATTTATTTTGAATGCAAAATTCCATTCTTTTGATTAAATGACACACCATAGCACATCCCCAATGATGTTCCCTAAAACTTACCTTAAATATGGCCAAATCCCAATATCTCAGCCTATAAATCAATATTTTTATGAATTATACCAGTGCAAAGTCTACTACATCATACTATAACAAACAAAACTATGCTAAACAACAAGTAGTAATACACAATAGTTTGCTATAATGCATGATGCTACACTATGTTATGGCATCCTATATTATAATACACTATAACATATTATATTATATTATATTGCATATCACATCACAAGGGATTGCTTAAGATAAAAAATCATAAAATTAGTCTAAATAAAAAAAAAATATATATATATATATATATATATATATCACATACATATTTTAAAGTGAAACAATATATTATGATTCCATGCTCTATCTATCATGAATTTGGCCAAATTCCACCATTTTAAAGTCTAAATCAACATTTTATAAATACTAATGTAGGCATGATTGTAAAATACTAAAAGATAAAAAAATACATATTTTAAAATGATATATTATGATATATGATCATATATATGCTACAACATATAATATATTTTATTGTAAAATACATTTAAAATTTTTGAATTATGATAAGTGGCATAGCACAACTTTACACTCAATTATACTACAACCTAATTCCACTTCAAATTTAATAAATTTCATCATCGATTTATTAAATCAGATTTTTTATATTAATATAGACTATAGGGCATAATAATATACTAAAACATTTCAAAACATCTTATAACATCTAAAACACATCACTACATGCTCAAATATATGATGCTACATTATACTATAATATTTTATATTATAATACAATTTAGGGTTAGGGTTTAGGGTATTCAAATCTCTAATAGTCAAGGGAAAGTCTCTTGAAGACATTTTCTTTAGCTGCCATAACTATGTTAGGATTACATCATTCTTTAGATCTACTCTTAATGACATCTTTATTCAAGGTTTAGGGTTTAGGGTTTAGGGTTAGGGTTTAGTTTAGTTTAGGGTTTAGCTTTTAGAGTTAGTTTAGGGTTAGTTTAGTGTTTAAGGTTTAGGATTGTAGGTTTTAATGTTTAGGGTTTAGGGCTTTAGGGTTATAATTTAGGGTTTAGGGTTTTAGGGTTTAGGGTTTATGGTTTAAGGTTTAGGGTTTATGGTTTAGTATTTATGGTTTAGATTTTTTAGTGTTTAGGGTTTAGGGTTTAGGGACTATGGTTTATGATTTAAGTTTTAGGTTTAGGTTTAAGTTTTAATTTTAGGGTTTAGGGTTTAGGGTTTAGTATTTAAGGTTTAGAGTTTTCAGTGTTTAAGTTTTAGGGTTTAGGGATTAGGGTTTATGGTTTAGGTTTTAGGTTTAGGGTTTAAGTTTTAGTTTAAGGTTTAGGGTTTTAAGTTTAGGGTTTAGGGTTTAAGTTTTTTTTAATAGAAAACAAATTCAGATTCAACATTTCTTCTTCTTAATTTCATCAACCAAGTAGCATCCCAAGTTTTCTAAGACACAAGCGATGACATAGATAAAAAATGAGCACCCAAAGAGCAAATCAAAAGCTCAAGATAAGTAAACATCTATCTTATAAAGACAGTTCCATAAGTAGCAAATTGGATCAATCGTTCTTCAGTTTCTCCAGTTACCATTAAAACCACCCCCGCCTCTTGAGTATTGAGATTCGCCATCATATCCTCGATCTCTCCTTTCGCCACCGCCATGGCTGTAACCTTTGTTGCTCCTCCCACCTCCATAACCACCAATACTCCAACCACCTCCACCACCAACACCTCCATCCCCACCACTGTGATAACTCACCTCTGCCTTCTCCTGCAGATCTAGACTGAGCCTAGTTGATGGTGATGTTCCTGCCATCAAGGTTCTGCCCATTCTTAGGGTTTAGGGTGTAGGGTTAGTTTAGGGTTTTAGGTTTAGGGTTAGTTTTGGGTTTAGGGTTTGGGGTTTAGGGTTGTAGGTTTTAATGTTTAGGGTTTAGGTTTAGAGTTTAGGGTTTTAGGGTTTAGGGTTTAGGGTTTTAGGGTTTAGTTTAGGGTTTAGGGTTTAGGGTTTAGGGTTTAAACTTTAGGGTTTAGGTTTAGGGTTTAGGTTTTAGGGTTTAGGGTTTAGGGTTTTGGGTTAGGGTTTAGGGTTTAGGGTAAGGTTTAGGTTTTAGTTTATTTTTATTTATTTGAGTTTATTTTATTTTTTATTTTTATTTAGTTTAATTTATTAATTTTAGGTTTTTTAATTTTAGTTTAGGTTTTTTATTTTTATTTATTTTTTAGGTTTAATTTATTTTATAGATCTATTTTATTTTTATTTTATTTTATTTATTTAGGTTTTTTTCTTATTTTTTAGTTTTAGGTTTAGGTTTTTATTTCAATTTTTTAGGTTTATGTTTTAGGTTTTTATTTTAGGTTTAGTTTAAGGTTTTATTTTTTTAGTTTAAGTTTAGGTTTATTTTTGCTTATTTTTTTATTTAGTTTAGGTTTACGTTTAAGCTTTGGTTTATTTTTAGTTAAGTTTTATTTTTATTTTGTTTATTATGTTTAGGTTTTATTTTTATTTTTAGGTTTTTATTTTATTTTTTAAGGTATAAATTTTTATTTTAGGTTTATTTTCAGGATTAATTTTTAAGTTTAGGTTTTGGTTTATTTTTAGTTATTTAGTTTAGGTTTGTTTATTTTAGGTTTAGGTTTAGGTTTTATCTATTTTAGTTTAGTTTATTTTAGTTTAGGTTTAAGTTCCTTCTATTTTGTTTATTTTATTTTAATTTTGGTTTAAGTTTTTTTTTAAGTTTAGGGTTTATGTTTTATTTTGTATTTATTTTTAGGTTCTATTTTTAAGTTTATAATTTTGGTTTAGGTTTTCATTTAGTTTTCATTTTACTTTTATTTTATTTTCAATTTTGATTTTTATTTTTTAGTTTCATTTAGGTTTTTATTTATTTATTTTCATTTATTTTGATTTTTTATTTTATTTTATTTTTAAGTTTAGGTTTAGGTTTTATTTAGGTTTTATTTTATTATATTATATTATATTTTATTTAGGTTTAGCTTTTTATTTATTTATTTATAGGTTTTATTTTGTTTAGGTTTAGGTTTTAGGTGTAGGGATTAGGGTTTAGGTTTAGGGTTTAGGGTTTAGGGTTTTTTATGGTTTAGGGTTTATAGTTTAGGATTTAGGGTTTAGGTTTTATTAGGTTTAGGTTTAGTGTTTAACTTTTAGGTTTAGGTTTAGAGTTTAGTTTAGTTTAGGATTAGTGGTTTAGGTTTAGGTTTTAGTTTAGTTTAAGGTTTAGGGTTTTAGGTTTAGGGTTTAGGTTAGGTTTAGGTTTAATTTAGGTTTAGGTTTTTATAGATTAAGTTTAGGGTTTAGGTTTAGAGGTTTAGGTTTAGGGTTTAGTTTTAGGTTTAGGGTTTAGTTTTAGTTTAGGGTTTAGGGTTTAGTTTTTTATTTTTAGGGTTTATTTTATTTAGTTTAGGTTTTTTTAAAAAATTTAAGTTTATTTATTTATTTATTTATTTTTATTTATTTTATTTTATTTAGGTTTATTTTTTATTTTTTAGTTTATTTATTTTAGGTTTTTTTATTTTATTTTTGGTTATTTTATAGGTGAGTTTTATTTTGATTTTATTTTTTTGGTTTTGGTTTTATTTTTTATTTTAGGTTTAGGTTTAGGTTTTTATTTTATTTTTTTAGGTTTATGTTGAGGTTTTTATTTTAGGTTTATTTTTAGGTTTTATTTTTTAGTTTAGGTTTATTTTTAGTTTATTTTATTTTATTTAGTTTAGGTTTAGGTTTAGTTTATTTTAGTTTAGGTTTAGGTTAATTTTATTTTTTTAGGTTTAGTTTATTTTTTTTAGGTTTATTTTTATTTTTTATTTTTTATTTTATTTAGGTTTTATTTTTTAGTTTGTTTATGTTTTTTATTTTTATTTTATTTTATTTAGGTTTATTTTTTTTATCTTATTTTATTTAGTTTAGGTTTAGTTTTAGGTTTTAGGGTAGGGTATAATGTTTAGGGTTTAGGGTTAGGTTTAAGGTTTTAGGGTTTAGGGTTTTAGGGTTTAGGTTTAGTGTTTAGGTTTTAGGTTTAGGGTTTAGCTTAGATTTATTAGGTCTTAGGGTTTTTAGGGTTTAGTTTTAGGGGGTTTAGGTTAGTTATTTAGGGATTTAGTTTTAGGGTTTAGGGTTTGTGGTTTAGGGTTTAGGGTTTAGGGTTTAGGGTTGTAGGTTATGGGTTTAGGGTTTAGTGGTTAGGGTTTAAAATTTAGGGTTTAGGGTTTAGGGTTTAGGTTTTAGGGTCTTTTTTTAAATTAAGTAAACTAGTAGGTTTAAGTTTATTTAAGTTTTCTAGTTTATTTATTATTTATTTAACTTTATTTTATTTTTAATTTTTATTTTGGTTTATTTTTTGTTTTAGTTTAGTTTAGTTTATTTATTTTAGGTTTCTTTATTTTAGTTTAGTTTTTTTTTTTTTAATTTAGGTTTAGGTCAAAGTTTATGTTTATTTTTAGTTTAGTTTTATTTTATTTTATTTTTTAGGTTTAGGTTTTATTTTTATTTTTAGGTTTAGGTTTATTTTATTTTATTTTTTTTAGGTTTATTTTAGATTTTATTTTTTTTAGGTTTAGGTTTATTATTAGTTTATTTTATTTTATTTACTTTAGGCTTTAGGTTTAGTTTATTTTAGGTTTAGTTTTAGGTTTTATTTATTTTAGTTTAGCTTATTTTAGTTTAGGTTTTTTTTTGTTTATTTTAGTTTAGGTTTTTTTTTTTAGTTTTGGGTTTAAGTTTTATTTTTTATTTATTTTTAGATTTTTTTAAGGTTATTTTAGTTTAGGTTTTATTTAGTTTTAATTTTTTTATTTTAAGTTTTATTTTATTTTTGCATTTAGTTTATTTTATTTTTTTTTTAGGTTTATTTTATTTTTTAGTTTAGGTTTTATTTAATTATTTTAGTTTAGTTTTTTTATATTATTTTATTTTACATTTAGGTTTAGGTTTAGGTTTAGTTTTAGTTTAAATTTTATTTTATTTTAGTTTTTACTTTATTTACGTTTAGGTTTTATTTATTTACTTTATTTATAGGTTTTATTTAGTTTAGGTTTAGGTTTTTTAGGTTTTATGGTTTAGGGTTTGGTGTTTGGGGTTTAGGTTTAGGGTTTTAGTTTTAAGGTTTAGAGGTTTAAGGATTAAGGTTTAGGGTTTATTTAATTTATTTTAGTTTACTTTTTTATATTATTTTATTTTTACATTTAGGTTTAGGTTTAGGCTTTAGTTTTAGTTTAAATTTTTATTTTATTTTAGTTTTTTATTTTATTTAGGTTTAGGTTTATTTATTTATATTTTAGTTTTATTTAGTTTAGTTTATTTTATTTTTTATTTATTTTTTTATTTATTTTATTTTATTTTATTATTTATTATTTATTTATTTTTTTTTTTTTAGTTTATTTAGGGTTTATTTTATTTTTTTTTATTTTATTTTTATTTGGGTTTAGTTTTTTTTTTTTTTTTTTTAGGTAGGTTTAGGTTTATTTAGTTTATTTATTTTTTTTTTATTTATTTTTTATTTTTTTATTTAGGTTTTTTATTTTATTTTAGTTTAGTTTATTTATTTTAGTTTAGGTTTTTTGTTTTAGTTTATTTTTTTAGTTTAGGTTTATTTTTTTTAGTTTATTTTTATTTTATATTTGGTTTAGGTTTATTTTTTTATTTATTTAGGTTTAGGTTTTATTTTATTTTTTTAGGTTTAGGTTTAGGTTTTATTTTTTTTTTAATTTTAGGTTTATTTTTGTTTAGGTTTAAATTTTTAGTTTATTTTATTTATTTAGGTTTATTTAGTTTTGGTTTAGTTTTTATTTTATTTTAGGTTTAGTTTATTTATTTTAGTTTATTTTATTTTTTTAGTTTAGTTTAGTTTATTATTTTATTTTAGGTTTTTTTTTAGTTTTTTAGGTTTTATTTATTTATTTTTTAGGTTTATTTTAGTTTAGGTTTTTTTATTATTTTATTTTATTTATTTTAGGTTTAGGTTTATTTATTAGGTTTTTATTTTTTTTAGTTAGTTTAGTTTTATTTATTTTTATTTTAGTTTATTTTTTTTAATTTTTTTATTTTATTTTTTTTAGGTTTAGGTTTAGTTTAGTTTAGGTTTTATTTTATTTTATTTTTTTATTTTATTTTTTAGTTTTATTTATTTATTTTATTTTATGTTAGTTTAGGTTTAGTTTAGATTTTTTTAGGTTTAGGTTTAGGTTTGGGGTTTAAGGGGTTTAGGGTTTTATTGGTTTAGAGTTTAGTTTGGTTTAGGTTTAGGGTTTAAGTTTAGGTTAGGTTTAGGTTTATTTAGGTTTAGGGTTTAGGGTTTTTTATTTAGTTTTAGGGTTTTAGGGTTTATTAGGGTTTAGGTTGAGGTTTTTTTTAGTTAGTTTTAGTTTAGTTTATGATATTTAGTTTTTTAATAGAGAAAATTATTCAACATTTCTTCTTTTTTATTTCATCGAAGTCACACCAAGTTTTCTAAGACACAAGCGACAACATAGATCAAAGTTTATAGAGCAAATCAAAACCTGTTAACTAGAACCATCTCTATATAAAGACATAGTTCCATAAGCTTAGATGTTCTTTTGTTTCTCCGGTTCCATCAGAACCATGAGCACTTCCAGATCCCCACCACCAATGTGATTTATTTTACCTCACCTTTAGGCTAGTTATGATGTTCCTCGTTAAGTTTTATTCTAGGTTTAGGTTTAGATTTATTTGGTTTTAGGGTTTAGGTTTATTTTAAATTTATTTAGTTACTTTAGGTTAGGTTTAGGGTTTGGGGTTTAGGGTTTAGGGTTTTGGGTTAGGTTTAGGGAGTAGGGTTTAGGGTTTAGGGTGTATGGTTTAGGGTTTAGGATTTAGGGTTTAGGGTTTATGCTTTTAGGGTTTGAGGTTTAGGATTAGGGTTTAGGGTTTAAGGTTTAGGGTTTTTTTTTAAAATTAAGTAAACTTGCAGGTTTAAGTTTATTTAATTTATTTAGTTTATTTAGTTTAAATTTTATTTATTTAATTTATTTAATTTTTAATTTTTATTTAGGTTTATTTTTATTTTTATTTAGTTTAGTTTATTTATTTTAAGTTTATTTCTTTTAGTTTAGGTTTTTATTTTAGTTTATTTTTAGGTTTAGGTTTAGGTTTAGGTTTATTTTTTTAGTTGAGTTTTCTTTTTATTTTTAGTTTAGGTTTTATTTTTTATTTTTAGGTTTAGGTTTAGTTTTTTATTATATTTTTTTAGGCTTAGGTTTTATGTTTTTCTTTTAGGTTTATTTTTAAGTATTATTTTTTAATTTAGGTTTAGGTTTTTATTTAAGTTTATTTTATTTTACTTAGTTTAGGTTTAGCTTAAGGTTTAGTTAATTTTAGGTTTATGTTTAGGTTTCATTTATTTTAGTTTAGGTTTAGGATTATTGTATTTTGTTTATTTTATTTTTATTTTATGTTTAGGTTTTCTTTTTTAGTTTAGAGTTTACTTTATTTTTTAATTTATTTTTAGGTTCATTTTTCAGGTTTAGGTTTTCATTTAGTTTTTATTTTTATTTATATGTTTATTTATTTTTTATTTTTTTAGTTTTTATTTTATTTGGTTTTATTCTTAAGTTTATTTTATTTTTAATATAGTTTAGTTTTTTCATTTTATTTTATTTTAGTTTATTTTATTTATTAGTTTATTTTTAATTTATTTTATTTTAGGTTTAGGTTTTGGTTTGGTTTTTTGGTTTAGGTTTTATTTTATTTTTTTATTTTATTTTAGTTAGGTTTAGGTTTACTTATTTATTTTATTTTTAGGTTTTATTTAATTTAGGTTTAGGTTTAAGTTTTTTTAGGGTTTAGGTTTAGGGTTTAGGGTTTAGGTTTAGGGTTTAGATTTTTATAGTTTAGGATTTAGGGTTTAGGGTTTAAGTTTAGGGTTTAGGGTTTAGTTTAGTTTTAGGTTTAGGTTTAGGGTTTTGGGGTTTAGGTTTAGGGTTTTTAAAATAATAAATTAGTAAAGATGAGGTTTAATTTTAGTTTCTTTTTATTTATTTTTTATTTTATTTTTTTTTTTTATCTAGTTTGGTTTATTATTTTTGGTTTATTTATTTTAGTTTTGGTTTTTTATTTTAGTTTATTTTTTAGGTTTAGGTTTACGTTTATGTTTATTTTTTAGTTTAGTTTTATTATTTATTTATTTTTTTAGGTTTAGGTTTTAGTTTTAATTTTTAGGTTTAGCTTTAGGTTTAGGTTTATTTTTAGTATATTTTATTTTATTTAGTTTAGGGTTTATTTTTAATTTATTTTAGGTTTAAGTTTAGGTTTTATTTTAGTTTAATTTATTTTAGTTTAAGTTTAGGTTTATTTTCTTTAATTTATTTTAGTATAGGTTTTTTTTTTTAGTTTAGGGTTTAGGTTTATTTTTATTTATTTTTTTAGGTTTATTTTTTGGTTTATGTTTTATTTAGTTTTGTTTATTTTATTTTAGTTTATTTTTATTTTACATTTATTTTTTTATTTGTTTAGGTTAATATTTTTTTAGGTTTATTTTATTTTTTTTGGTTAGTTTTGTTCTTTCTTTTTATTTTAGTTTAGTCTTTATTTTATTTATTTTATTTTAGGTTTAGGTTTAGGTTTAGTTTAGGTTTTAGTTTAGGTTTTATTTTATTTTATTTTTATTTATTTAGTTTAGGTTTTATTTATTTAATTTTTAGGTTTTATTTAGTTTAGGTTTAGGTGTTTAAGTTTTTTTTAGGGTTTAGGGTTTAGGTTTACTATTTATGATTTAGGTTTAGGGTGTAGGGTTCAAGTTTGGTTTAAGGGTTTATGGTTTTAGGGTTTAAGGTTTAGTTTAGGGTTTAGTTTAGGGTTTTGGGTTGGTTTTAGTTTATTTTTATTTATTAGGGGTTACTTTTAGTTAGGTTTAGGTTTATAGTTTAACATTTTAGGTTTAGTTTAAGGTTTAGTTAGTTTAGGGTTTAGGTTTTAAGGTTTAAGTTTAGGTTAGGGTTTAGGTTTAGGGTTTATGTTTAAGGTTAGAGTTTAGTTTAGGGTTTTAGGGTTGTAGTTTAGGGTTTAGGGTTTAGTTAGTTTTAGTGTTTGGGGTTTAGTTTAGGTTTAGGATTTGGGTTTGGTTTTTTAATTTTTAGTTTTGGTTTAGGTTTATGTTTTTTTAGTTTTAGTTTAGGGTTTGGTTTAATTTAGTTTAGGGTTTAGGATATAGGTTTAGGGTTTAGGTTTTATATTTAAGTTTAAGGTTTTAGTTTAAGGTTTATGGTTTTTCTTAACAGAGAATAAATTCTAATTCAACATTTCTTCTTTTCAATTTCATCAACCAAATAACACACCAAGTTTTCTAAGACATAGATAAAAAATGAGCACACATTGGGCAAATCAAAAATCCTAGATAACTAGAACTGCCTCTATTGTAATGACACAATTCCATAAGTAGCAGATTGGATCAGCCATTCTTCAATTTCTCTGGTTCCCATCAAAACCAACCCGGCCTCTCGAGTAGCGGGATCCACCATCATATCCCTGATCTCTCTCCCCACCACCAGCGTAACCTCCTCCCTCCTCCATAACAATCCACCTCGACCACCACCTCCATATCCACCAACGGATCCCCACCACCACTTTGATTCGCCTCTCATCGATCTAGGCTGACTGGTTGGGGTGATGTTCCATCAAGGTTCTAACCATTCTTAGGGTTTAGGTTTTGGTTTAGGTTTATTAGGTTTTAGGGTTTAGGTTTATTTTTTAATTTATTCACTTACTTTAGGTTTAGGTTTAGGCTTTGGGGTTTAGGGTTTAGGGTTTAGGGTTTAGGGTTAGGGTTTAGGGTTTAGGGTTTAGGTTTAGGGTTTAGGGTTTAAGGTTTATGCTTTTAGGTTTGGGGTTTAGGGTTTAGGGTTTATGGTTTTTAGGGTTTAGGGTTTAGAGTTTAAGTTTAGGGTTCACGTTTTAGTTTAGGGTTTTGGGTTTTGGACTTTTTTTTTTAATTTTAATCAAGAATAGATTCAGATTCAACATTTCTTTTTTGATTTCATCAACCAAATAACAAACAAGGGAAGTGAGGTAATTGACCTCCTTGGGCTAGCTAAAGCCTTGTGCTCTTGGGATGTCTAGACTATATACCCATTACCATTCAATCTTATATAAATCAATACATGAATAGAGGAAAGAGAACTCAACATTCATACACTTAAGCTATAAGCACATGCATTTCTTATGTATTTATAACTAGCATCATAACACATATTATTATTCATTTATAAGCTTTTGAAAAATACATTTAGATTTAATAGTGATAATAGCCATGCATATATTAAATTAAATCAACATGCAAACATAAAGGTAATCCATTTTATTTTACTTGGTTTTGAAAATATGGATGCATGAATTCAAATGACATACCAAACTTAACAAGATTGGAAGAGGACAATCAAATATAAGCATGTGATTCATTCAACCAAACTAGTTTTTTAAGGATAATTAAATCAAATAAGATTATTTAAAGAAACTAAAGCTTCTTTATTAATTAAGTTTTGGATTTGATTTGATTTAAAGAGGAGAAGAGAAATCATCACTTGTTATTTTAAACCCATTCCACATTAGTGATTTGATTTAATTTAAGGAAATGTAATTAAGTTGATTTAATGGGTTAATTATGTTGAACCCTTAATTATGAATTAATTACCCTTACTAATGTCACCTTAAAGTAAATAACTAAATAATTATGAGCCAACATGATATGCATAGAAAATAAACTTGCAATGATCCTAGAAATAAAGGGGCCTAATGCAATTGGCTCATGATTAATAGTTAATTAGATTATGGGACTTAATTAATTACTCTTATGGTTTTCCCACACATGTGGACTAACCATAATTTCATTAAACTACTTTAGATTATTAAACACCTAAAGATCTACCCCATGATTTAATTAATTAAGGTTAGATGTGATTATGATTTCAATTTGATTAAGTGATTTAATTAATTAGTTAAATTTTAATTAATTTCATTTTAGAAAAGGGTGAAATGAACTTCCAAAAGGGATCCCAACCTTATTCTTTAGTTCACTTACCGTAAACAATGATTAATAAACTTAATTAACCAATTTATTACTATTCATCAGATTAATTAATCATTAATTAACTTAAAATAATAGGTAAGTTAATTAGTCATTTTTTTAATTGAGCAATAAATCCCAAGAAAATCATGGGTAGCAGAGGTCATCCCATTAAATTAACCCACAAAATTTGGGATTAATTACAGATGTAATTAAAAAGTAATTAAGCTAATTAATTTTATAATTAACCTTAATTACTATTCAAAATTAGTTAAGATCATTTTTAATTAATTCTCCTCTGAAATACCTTTAAAATTAGTATTTATTTGCATTTTTTATTTCTCTATGATTTTTTAAGATTTTTAGAAGTTTCAACCATTAAAAATGATTAATTAAGCCTAATTAAAGCCTAATCCTATTGGCGCCATGTGGCACCTCAGGATTGGCTACATAAAACTTATCCGACTTCGCCATGGTGGCGGTGATGCTTTCTCATCCATCCATCGATCTAAATTATACGATTAATCTTAAAGCTTAATAAGATTAAATCAAATTGATCTAGTAGATCTAATCACGTCGTTCGATCATGCGGAACATACTGCACGATCTAACGTCATGTAAGTGAGGAGAATGGAGTCTGTTTGCCATTTCTCACTTGATTTGAGCTTACCCGAGCTCGGATCAACTCCAAAAGGATCCTGCACCTTCACGACATCGATTGGAGGGGATCCAATTGTCAAGATCACACAATATACAAGTTTTCTTCAAAAATCTCCAACCCATTTTTAGCTAAGGATCTGTTTTAGAAGCATACCTCATTGAAGCTCAAGACTGGGGGCTTAAATGATTGAAGAAGCTTCAACTAGCAGAGATGAAGCTTTATTGAGCAGCAATTAGATCAATTCCTCAACATTTGCTCAGAAGGCCACAAACTGATGATTTGGAGCTTGACTTTGATCGAACTCCCACCTCCAGTGCTCGAGAAGTTTGGGAGATGATTTGTTCTTGCTCGATGAGTCCTAGGGAAGGTGCGTGCAAAGTTAATTTGAGTTTGATGGAGAAATGGGGGAAGTTAGGTCAAAATGGGAGTCTATTTGAGACGGGATAGAATGGCATTTTTCTAATGAAATGAGCTTGGGAACTTAGAATTATTCTAGTGGCTCTTCTTGGGTAATTTGTGTTTGAGTGGAAATGTATACCCCTCCATCTCCACCCCAGGGATGGTGGCTTTGGCTTGCTATGGGTTTCAAATGCTCGGGGAGGGTGAGGTGATTTCACCTCCCATGGGTCATGGCTGACCCAACCACCCATTGGATTAGAAAGTCCTAGGTGCCTAGGGACCATTGGGAGATTACCAAGTGGCCAAGGAATGGAAATGACCACTTACATGGGTGATTTGTCTCATATGATGCCCTTGACCCAAGGGTAGAATGATCATTTGGCATTTGATTTGAGCATATTTGAAATGAGCCAAAAGTTGGTTAGCCCAATATTTCAAGTCAGTTGGAGTTGGTTAAGTTTGGCTCAATTTAACACATTTAGATCAAATTGGCTTAGGTTGGGTCAAGTTGACCAATTGGTCAAATTGGGTCAAACCAAGGGTTGGTCAAGTTCATATGATCATTTGGGATGTTTTGGTTCAATTGGTTTTGGTTTATTTGGCTTAGATTTGATTTTGGTCATTTGAATTCATTTTGTGTCAAATAGTTGACCAATTTGATCAAATTGGCCAAATTGGTTTGGTGTTGGTTTGGGTTTAGTCAATTCAATTGAAGATGATTGTAGGCTTTGGTCAATCAATTTGATTTGGTTTTGATTTAGGCCAACTTGAACATTTAGGTCAAATTTGGGTCAAGTAAGTCAATTGGGTTCACTGACTAATCCAATTTTGGGTCAAGTTCAACAATCAATTTAGAATGAACTTGACAATTGCAATCAATTTAGTTTATATTTTGATTTGAAATTTGGTCTTAGGCCAATTTGGGTCAACTGGGTCAAGAGGGCCAATTGGTTTATTTGACTCAATTGAAGGGCTGGTTCAAATATTGATTTTGATTTGGATGAATCATTTATTTCAAGGATTTGGCTAGTTGCAATTTTGGCTAGTTTAAATTCATATGGGTTAAGTGGTTGACATGGTAAAATGACCAAGTTGATTTGGTTTGACATTGAACATTGATCATAGGGTGATCAATGATTGATGGAGGTTTGATGGGTTTGGTTCAATTGAATTTGGGTAGGATTGAATTGTAAATAGTCAAGTTGGCCATTTGGGTGTAAGTCCAATTGGCACATGGCTTGATTTTGATTTGAGTTTGATTTAGTTTTGATCATTTAAATGTATATATTTATTTGGGATTGATATATTAATTCAATTGATCTTGGGTTCAAATGGGTTTTGGATTCATTTATGTCAAACAGAGTTGGGGTTTGACTTGGGTTGATTTTGTTTGATGATTTGATTTATATATTTGTGATTATGATTGAAGGTAAATTGATTATGAGAAAATAAAATTGATTTTGGTTTGATGAAGATTTTTGGCTAAGTCCATGGATAGGTCATGGCTTAAGGTTTTGATTTTGATTTGGTTTGATTTGTTTGATCATTTAAATGTATATTTATTTAAATTTGAAGATGATTGAAATTGGATTGATTTGAGAAAATCATTTGGGTTAACTTGATTTGGTTAAGATTTGGCATCCATGGAAGTCTATGGCTAGAAGTTTTATATAAGATTCTAAGTTAATTTAGTTTTGAATCATTTGAACAAGATTTGATTTATATTGGAGTGATGATTGAAGATAAATTGGTTATAGAAAAGCTTGTTTTGGATTGATTTGATTAAGTTTGGCTGCTCATGGGATAGTCATATGTTAAGAAGAGTTTCAAATTTGGATTTAATCAAGGATCTCAAGCCATTTGGTTTTGGAATTTGGGTATGGATTTATTTGAGTCATGTTTGAATTGAACTTGAAAGTTTAGAAATAAAAGAAAAGAGAAAAAGGAAGAGAAAAAAGAGGAGTATGAATATAAAAGGCATAACCTAACATATGATTCTCCACCCAAATCCACATAGGATAACCTAGATGAAGAGGTTAGTTTAGAGGCACCTGTGGGTGGAAAATCTTTATTGGCCACCCAATAGAAGATATGTCCCACTGTGAGTACACCTACTATCCATGTAGACTTAGAATCTAGTTCATAGGATGAGTCTTATACGTTTAGCACACCAATCAACTCTTCTCAGTAGTAGATTCTCTTGGAGATGACACTTGAGCCAGATAGTGATGAAGACCGAGCTCCAAAGTAAAGCATAAGTGTATCCAAGTCTATATGTGAATAAGTTAGGCATCAGTTGGGAACCTTTGCTCTAACCCCACTTTCCTCTCAAAAAAGGTTTGGTAAGTTAAGAAAGCCCATAAGTCATCCACGTGTGAAGACTCGAGGTTCTTTCTGAAGCATCATCCTCAATTCAAGAAGTTGATGTAGAACTTGAGGATGATTCATATAAAAATTTAATAGAATTACCTTTTGATTGGTAATTACCTTGTGTTCATAATTTAGCAAAGAAAGGGTTAATCCACATACTTGTCAAAGCACGTCGACTACTTGAAAAGAATATGTAAGAACAAATGCAAAAGCTCTCAATCAAGACTGGGACTAAGATTCGATGCAATGGTTCTAATCGATGATGGCGATTACTGCTTAGTCATCACCAATCATTTGGAATTGATAATTTCTTTTCAAATCACATTAACTCATATGAGGAGTTGTGCTTAGAAACTTGATGATCCAAATGATTTTTAAGTCAAAGATAATGCCAAAGTTCAAAGAAGAGATTAAGTCAACCATTGATGAGCTCAAAGAAATCAACTTAGAACTAAAGAAGATCCACCACATACATCAATGCTTTGTTGAATGAAATTGAAACCAATGACTTAGTTGGGCTATTGCTGAGTTTAAGGACCACTTTCCATGGATTTATGAATAGATGATTGGATTGGCTCTTGATGTAGCAATCCATAAATTAGCAATAGAGCCTACTTCTAACCCTATCAAGCATTCTCCTAGACACATGCGATTAGACATAGAAAAATAGGTCATCTCTGAAGTCAAGAAGCTAATCAATGCTAGCTTCATCCGGAAAAAAAAATACCTTACCTGGTTAGCAAACATCATCCCAATTAAGAAAAAGAATGGCAAAATTCATATATGCATCGATTTTATGGATTTAAATAAAGCATGTCCAAACGATGAATTTCCACTACCAATCCTAGAGCTGATGGTAGACATTGCCTCATCTCATGGAAACTTCTCTTTCATGGATGGCTCATATGGATATAACCAAATAATCATGGTTCTTGAAGATGAAAGAAACATTGCTTTTAGAACCCTGATTAGAATCATTTTGCTATAAGGTCATGCCCTTCATCCTTAAAAATGTTGGTGCTACATACCAACGGGCTATGACTCGAATCTTCGACTAACTTATTCATTCATCATCATGTCGATCATCAAAAGTAGAGAAAATGAAGACCATACCTTTGACTTGGGAGTAGTTTTCAAATAGTTAAGATAATTTTACCTCAAAATGAACCCCCTAAAGTGTGCATTTATAGTAGCTTCAGGGAAATTCCTTGGGTTTGTTGTATGACATTAGGGAATCGTAATCAATATGGAGATGATCAAGGTGATATTAAAAATGTCACCCCCTAAAAACTTAACTCAACTCAGATCATTCTAAGGGCAGTTGGCATATCTAAGATCCTTTATATCCAACCTATCGTAAAGATGTCAGCCATTCTCAACACTTGTCAAAAAGGATGCCAAATTTAAATAGGATGATAAGTGTGTGCATGCTTTCGAAGACATCAAGCATTACGATGACACCCAGCCTCTAGTAGCCCCTATCCTAGGCAAGCGCTCATACTTTACACGCACAGATGACTTGATGCTTTGTTGACCCAAGCTAATGATGAAGGGATGGAAAACACACTCTACTACCTCAGCCATCTTCTAATCCCTGCTTAGGCTAATTATCCACCCATTGAGAAGCATTGCCTAGCTTTAATCTTTACATCCCAAAGAAACAACACAACAAGCTTCCTTATAAGGTGAACTTAATCTTTAGGATCAATCCACTATAGTATCTAATGACATGACAACACTATCTGGATGGTTGGCATCCATGATCCTCTCAGCACATTTCTTGTATTCCTTCATGCGAAAGGACAAGCACTAGTGATTTCTTAGACACCTACTTCTACTAACTCTCTACTTAGTGATGATCCCCGATGAACAAATTATGAACTTAGGGGATACTAGCATTCACCATTGGGAGATGTACTTTGATGGTGCGGCTTCCCCTCAAAGAGGACAAGAACCACAATCTACTATTCCAGGAAAGGCAGGGGTAGGAATAGCTCTCTTAACTCTAGACCATGATGTGATGAGATTCTCATATCATATGTCCAATCCCTGCACCAACAACGAAGCCAAATATGAAGCTTTGATTGCTAATCAGGAGTTAGTCGTTACTCTAAGCATCCAAAACATCAACATCTTCAGGGATTCTCAGCTAGTTATCAAACAAATTGCTGGGTCATATAAGGTTATAAAGCCCAAGCTCCATCACTACCATAAGTACACCATGGAGTTGTTGGCCCAAATCCTAGAGGTTACAATTTATAAGATTTCTTGAGGATAGAATGCCATAGCGTATGCTTTAGCCAAGCTTGCCAAGGAGTTGGCCTGTCCAAAGGATGAGTCCATATCAATAAAGATCCAAAATAGACAATTCTTATCAATTATTGATATTGAACTCATCAAAAAGCACTCTCTTGAAGGGGAGGTTGCCATTGCCAAGAAGGATGAGGAGTTAGATTGGAGGCAACCATTCATGGATTACCTAAATGAAGGAAAACTACCTCAAGAGAAGTCTCAAGCTCATCAGATGAAGTAGAGAGCACTTTCCTACACTTTGTGGATGGTGTCTTTCACCTTTCGATCATATGTGGTTACATTTGTTTATACAAGCATGAAGCCCATAGGATCATGACCAAGGTACACTCAGATTATGTGAGCGCCCAATCTAGTCCAAAGATGAAAGCCAAGATCAAGAGACTAGGATGCTACCGATCGATGATCAAAGATTGCATGGATATGGCTAGGTGATGCCACCAACAAATACATACCTACACCAACTGCCCAACATTCTACATCCTACATTGGCCTCATGGCCATTCGAGTGTTAGGGTACCGACATAGTGGGTCTGATTGATCCTCCTTCCAAGGGTCATTGATTCATCTTAGCTTCTACTGAATACTTTTCCAAATGGGCGAAGGTGATTCCGCTCAAAGAGGTCATAGCTCAGCACGTGCTATAATCTTTTAGGAACCAAATTGTATATAGGTACAGAGTGCCTCGACAAATTATATTTGATAATGGTCCTGCATTCAAGAGCATTGAGATCAACAACTTTGCTCAAGTCACATCATAGATTGGAGATATTCTACCATCAACTACCCAAGGGAAAATGGCTTAGCAGAAGCCTTCAATAAAACTCTCATCCAAATACTGAAGAAGAAACTCGAAAGTACAAGCAATAGTGGCATGAGCGCAGTTGAAGCCTTGTAGCCTACCGCACCACATATAGAACTCCAACTCGCCTACTCCTTTCTCATTAGTATGCATTCTACCATTAGAAGTTGAACTCACATCACTAAGGATAGTAGAAAATCACAGAGTAATGCTATTAGAAGAGATCGATTGAGGAGGAGAGGCCTATGAGCATGCCAAAACCTCAAGTTAAAGATAAAATAATTCAAGCTCACAAGTTGGTCCATCCTAAAGCTTTTCAAGTAGAAAGCTTATTTTAGTTCTAAGGAGATTGATTATTGCCCATCGTAAGATGGGAGACAAGTTTGAACCCCCACCTTGGGAAGACCCTTTTTCTATAAAGAAGGCCTACCAAGGAGAATCTAATCAGTTTATTAATCATAAGGGAGAGTACCTAATGCTTCCAATCAATAATACTTAAAGAATTATAAATCATGTTTGAAAATAATTATCATCAATGAAAATTCCATTTTGAATTCAATCTCTTCCATGTTAAAAGTATTCTTGTTTGCGAATCTGCCATGATGTGTTTAGGGTCAGTGTAATGAACTCGAGCAGCATCCTATCTATCATCAACACAACACAAACATAAACAACACACAAACATATAAAATAAACACATATCTTTTATCTCGGTAGAGATAACACACCCAGGCACTCACTCAAGGGCTCTAGGTTGACGTGCTACCCTGCTAGTGTGTCACCCTAGTAGTCTTCTTTCTTCGGAGGATGTAAGTCTGTTATGCTTTCCTTCCTTACTTGGCCACTGCACACCGATGAGCGCCTTATTAGTTTGGTATGCCTTACTACGTGGTCGGTATGCTACCTCATGTTGGCTTTGTTTAAGAGGATGTGAGTCTGCTACACTTTATTCTTGGATTAGCCTTCTTGCACTGACTGGGTCGAGCATATTTTAGGTTTAGAATAAGTCTCCTAGTGGTTTTTTCCTCTTAACTACTTCAAGTCTGGGTCCAGTCCTTCCTTGAAGCTCCCCACTTAGTAATTGGTCTAGGTCAGATAGCAACTGTCCCATCGATGATAGATTGTACCGATGTTTAGTTCCACTTTGAAAGTTGTAAGCCTACGTGCTTTCTTTCTAGATTGATCATTGCACATCGACGAACACCTTAGGTTGGTTGGTTCTCACTATGCTAATGGATACACCACTCATGCTGATGGATACACCTTAGGTTGGTTGGTTCTCACACCATAGGATACACCACTCATGGAAGATGTAAGTCTACTATGCTTTCTCCTTGAGTTGGCCACCATACATCTATGCCTCGATAAATTATATTTGATAATGGTCTTGCATTCAAGAGCACTGAGATCAACAACTTTTCTTGAAGTCACATCATAGATTGGAGATATTCTACCATCAACTACCCAAGGAAAAATGGCTTAGTAGAAGCCTTCAATAAAACTCTCATCCAAATACTGAAGAAGAAACTCGATAAGTACAAGCGATAGTGGCATGAGCAAGTTGAAGCCTTGTGGGCCTACCGCACCACATATAGAACTCTAACTCAGTCTACTCCTTTCTCCTTAGTGTATGGGTCTGAAGCCATTCTACCATTTGAAGTAGAACTCACATCACTAAGGATAGATGTGGTTAGCAAGATCACAACAAAGTATAATGCCAAGGTGCGATTAGAAGAGATCGAAGGATTGGAGGAGAGATACCTGTGGGCATGCCAAAACTTCGAGTTATATAAAGCTAAAATAATTCAAGCTCACAACAAGTTGGTCCATCCTAAAGCTTTTCAAGTAGGAAAGCTTATTTTAGTTCTAAAGATACTGATTATTGCCTGTCGTAAGATGGGAGGCAAGTTTGAACCCCCTTGGGAAGATCCTTTTTCCATAGAGAAGGCCTACCAAGGAGAATCTTATCAATTTATTAATCATAAGGGAGAGCACCCAATGCTTCCAATCAATAGGCTATACTTAAAGAATTATAATAAATCATGTTTGAAAATAATTATCATCAATGAAAATTCCATTTCAAATTTAATCTCTTCCATGTTATTTTTTTGTTGAATCTACCACGATGTGTTTAGGGTGTAATGAACTAGAGATCCATCATCAACATAACACAAACATAAACTACACACAAACATATAAAATAAACACAGATCTTTTATCTCGAGCTACTCTGAGTAGAGATAACACCCTGACACTCACTCGGTGCTCTAGGTGACGCTTACTAGTGTGTCACCCTGGTCTTCTTGCTTTGAAGGATGTAACTTTGTTATGCTTTCTTTCCTTACTTAGCCACTACACACTAATGAGTGCCTTATTAGTTTGGTATGCCTAATTGCATGGCCGGTAAGCTACCTCATGTTGGCCTTATTTAAGAGGATGTGAGTCTACTACACTTTCTTCTTGGATTAACCTTCATGCACTAACTGGGTCAAGTATATTTGAGGTTTATGATAAGTCTCCTAGTGGTTTCTTCCCTCCCTGCTTCAGTCTGGTTCCAGTCCTTCCTCAAAGCTCCCCGCTTAGTAATTGCTCTAGGTCAGATAGCATCTATCCCACTGATGACAGACTATCTCGATGTTCAATTCCACTTACAAAGTTGTAAGCCTACTTGCTTTCTTTCCAGATTGATTGTTACACACCAATAAGAACCTTAGGTTGATTGTTCTCATGCTGATGGATACACCACTCATGGATACACCTTAGGTTGGTTGGTTCTCACTAAGATACACCACTCATGTAAAGTCTCTTGAATTGGCCACCATACACCTATAGCTTTCTTTTCCGTGGCTTAGGATAATTCCCTTTAGAAAATTATATTTGGATCACATCCTTTGTGAACCCATTTAGACACTACTGGTTACTTTCTGACAGCTTCCTTTCCTTGTAACCACCTATGGTTGGAGAATCCATCTGTGGATGTGCATTCTCCCTTGGTCTAGTAAATCGAGATAGGTCACCACATCTGTGTGGTCCCTCACACACCAATAGGGTCCATACATATAAATATATATATTCAATTGTGGATTAGAGGACACCTCTAGTACCTTTCCCAAGTGCATTCTATCTTGGGTAGTCAAAAACTCCCTGCAGGAATCCTGACCCTTGAGTTGATATAAGTCCCCAGTGAAATTCACCGAGTCTCTCCTAAGTCGTTCTATTTATTGTGCTACCAATAAGTCACCTCAATGGTTGTTCCTACTTTAAAGATGTAAGTCTACTTCTTCTTCTAGCACAACCATTGTGATCAAAGGAAACCCTTTAGGTTGGCTAGATCTACCACACGATAGTAGACTATCCCTTTGGATTTATAAATCTAAAATATGACACATCCAATATAACCCCATCTCAGTGTGTTCATCGCACATCGACATGGTCCATAAATTAAATCTATCAAATTTTATCGAGCTCACATCCCCAATGGATATGCCCTCAACTCAAAATCAAACTAAACCAAACAAAAATTATCAAATCACATGAATTTAAGATAAAATTAATCATGACTAATTTTGAGTTGACATAAGTCCCGCAAAGATTCACCACGCCTAGGTCGTTCTTGCATCTAATAGGTCACCCCAATAATTATTCCTCTTGGAAGATGTAAGTCTACTATGCCTTCTTCCTACAAGTCATCACAAAGGCACCCCTTAGGTTGGCTAGCTCTACACCACAGTTGGTAGACTATCCCTTTAGATTTGTAAACCTGAGGTAGGTCAAGGCAGATATAGCCCCTTCTTAGTGGGTCCATCACACACTGACAGAGTCCATACATTAACTCAGATTAAGTTATACTAGATCTAATTTTTCCTAGTGGAGTTAATTCACACCCTTCTCCCTAGTAGAGCCCCAAATCATATATAAATAAGTCAAGCAAATAAATCAAATTCAAAACCAACCTCCCTAATGAAGCCAAATTAAACCAACGCCCCAAGAGAGTCTAAATCAAAG